>JACGWL010000016.1:8687941-8959645 GCA_034509725.1 Sesamum angolense
AAAATCCAATAAAGAAAGAGTATGAAATTTCCAAAAAAAAATAGATCAACTAAATAAATGACAATTTCTAAAGTTAGTCGTAAATTAATTTAGAATTTCGGATGGTTAGATTTTATGAAAATTAAACAAATTAGTAAAATTTACAGAAGAATCTATAGCTCTTGATAATGAAAAAAAAGTAATACAACTTTTAAACACTATGGATATAAATAATTATCAAGAAGAATATAAATTCCTGCATATAGGACTAGTGCAAATTGCCTTTAAACCTTTAATGGGAAAAAAATATTTTTAGTCATTAATTAGTTCTCGTTAATTTTGATCAATTGTTGAAAAACTTCAGTTTTGTGAAAAGAAACAACGTTATGAAATATTAACAATCGAATTTAGAAATCAAAAGCAATTAAAATCATGTTGGAACAAATAAATGTAACAGTTAGAAATGCAATTTACGAACTGGTAATGTAATAGTAAATCTTATAACCTACAAAGAATTGGGATTGTACCGGGACAGAGCCATTGCCAGTATTATAAATTGGGGTCATTTGTATACTTGCGGCTTGTAAGGTTCGCAGTTTGGGAGGTGTTAGCGCTAATGTCATGATGGTTTGGGGATATAAAGTTTTTTTTTAAACGAGTCGTTAAATGCGTTGCAGATGTGACCGTGTCCCTCGAACCTTGTGTTTTGTGTCGGTAATGATGGTTATTTTCGGTTTTTTGTGGTTTGGTTGCGTTTGTTTGTTGTTTGTTTTGTTTTTTTGGTTGGGTTTTGGGTGGGTTTTGGGCTTTTGTTTTTTGTGTTTTGCGCGGGTTTTAGTGCTGTTGCTGCTGCGGTAGAGGGCCGTTATATTTCCTTGCGATCCGTGGGTTCGTATAAAGGCTTGGTTAATAATGTTTAGAATAAGTGCTCGGTGAAAAAGAGAGCATTACAGGTAGAGAGAAACTCAGAGATTAATATATCAGCAGTTACGAAAAGCGCGTTAAAATATAACGCTAATTTTTTTTCAATGGCTGGTACTTTTCACGTCTTATTGCGAGTTACAAAAGCGGTTGCTCAATTTAAAGCTTGTTGTGGTAACAGTAATAACCTTAGGATATGTGCAATGTTAATTGTTTTATTTCATTAGCAATTAATGTTTAGAAAGACTCTTACTAAACCGCAACAAACCCTAAATACTCTAATGTTCTCGCATATTTACTTGAGTGGCTTTGGAATAATATTTAATAATATTGCTCGAATTCTTTGACCGTTAGCTAGCTAGTGGTGATCGTCTTTTTGAGTTGGTTGACCAGGTAACAACGACTAATTTAATGTTGTATTGTATTTAATTAAATTAATTATATTTTGCTACGTACGTAGTGATTTAATTAATTTTTATAATCGATTTTTAATTTTTAATTATATACGTTAGTTAATTGTTAATATGCATGTATTCACCTAATTAAGTAGTGTAATGCATGTAATATTTATAAATTTATAAGTCGTCAGATTAGCTAGAAACTAGCTTAATTATATGTGTACATTGTTGAATTTGCAATTTATATATCGATCTATATATATATCATAATATTACGAGAATTGAGGAGATGGATGTATAATAAGAATATTTCGGGGAGGGCAGGTCTTACACCAGAGTTTGAGAATGGGGTTAAGACTTTCATAGAATGGGTTAAGGTTAGCGTGGACATATGAATAGAGATATAAATTAGGTGACGTTGCCGAAAGTGCAAAAACACAAAATTTGGAACACTTGACAAAGTTAGTTATCATTTATGTATGATTATTTTGAGGCTTCGACTGGTCCTCCAGTGTGAAAACCATATCTAGCAATGATCGAATCACATGAGTGCCGCCTGTGTGTCCCGAAAGACTGTTTACTACTTATAGAACTACCATGCCTAGATACATTGATCAATTCCAAACTTCCTCAATCTAATCAGGTATGTCCCTTAACCAATATGTCTTTGCAGTTTAAAAGGAGATAGTAATATCGAGAACATACACTAGTAGTACACATTTAACACACAAGTATCCTATTGATTATATCAAACTCAAATGAAACAAGTCTCAACACTCTCACGAGGGTATCACTCAAGTCACGCAAAAGGTGTTAGGAAATTGGGTCGCCCTCAATCAAAACAATAGAGTGTCATTGCCATAAGCTTGCTTGCAAATCAAATCTCCACCACTACAGAATGTGAATCAGTGCATGAATCAGAGGATCTTAGCATGGTTGTAATGGGGCTTTAGGATAGGGTATGACAAGAGAAAGGTCAAATTATGGCTTATGAGTTAAAAAAAAATGGTGCTAATTGCTTGATTTGCTCAACTCATTTTTCTTCTTCAACTTGACTCAATTACTTGAAAGAATTCAACTCTTTGATTTTTTTTTTCTTTTTTTTTCCGGAACGTTCCCTTTTCTTTTTTTTTTTCTTTCTTTTTTCTTTTCTCTTTTTTCAATCATTTTTCTTCTCCTTTCATTCTTTTTTTTTTTTTTTTTTGTATCCTCATTTTCATCTTTTTCTCCAGGCAAATTGCGAATTTCTTGTATACTACTTGAGTCATTTCATTCTATTTCATTTCCATAGAAACTTGCAAGCAACCTTATCATCACTATCCTCTTGAATGGGTTCAAAATTCTTTTTAGAAAATAACCAAGAAAATGATAATTCGGTTTGTAACATGGTTTAACCAAGAAAAGAAAGACCAATGCTCAAAAGAGTTTTCTAATGGTGAATTTATTTGATAGGTTCTTTTCAAGGTGCATTGGCTATTCCTAAATGCCCTTATCACTTTCAAACACAAATTCACAAAAATGTGGTCTCAAAATGTATTACACAAGTAAGTTCTAGAATGCACATACTAAGTTTGATTTCCCTCAGTCAAAGAAACATATAAGCACTATTAAATGCAAGTGTTTTGGCTCAAAAGCTCACACAAAGGCTTTATTGTTGATTCTTGAACATTGTTCGTTTAATGTAATCAATGGGGCACATTTCACACGATTCTTATATGCTACTAGTGCTATCTCCTCCTACTAATCTAAACTTAAACCACAAATTCCTATCAGTTTCAGAGATATTACAAGACAACATTCAGGGAGATTAGTTCAAGCTACAAAATAATTCTCATATTTTATCTCAAGACACATTAAATTCAAACACAAGTTTTGGTGTCTTTAAAAAAAAATTCAAATTTTCAACCAAAAATTCAAATGTTTTCTCACCAAAAATTATTTTCCACATAAATATGCTCAACACTTCCGTCAATGCACAATCTATGAAAAGATTAAGCAGAAAATCAAGTCTCTAATCAATCATCAATTATTAGCACAATCATACCACAACAAACTTTCCCCACACCAAGTACCTACATTGTCCTCAATGTATGCATAAAACACGACACATAGAAAGGGAATGAAAAGTAAAGAAAATAGAGAATGTCCCTGAAATATTGAGTGGTGCCAAGCCGGCTAGATGTGAGCAACAGGGGATGGTGGTGTATGATTAGACAGTAAGAGGATCGGCGTCGGAGAATGGTGCTGACAGAACAGAATGTGAGATAAGGCGTGATTACACCTTATCACTCGATGTAATCTGTTGGGGCAAGAGTGTAAGAAAGATTTCGGCTCAGGATAGAGCGTGATCACGCCCTATGTGAAGTTCAAATTCACGAAATTTGAAGAGTTAGATCCTAAAGAAAAATAAAAAGAAAGCAAAAATAATTGGGTCGCCTCCCAACAAGCACAATTATTTAACATTGTTATGCTCGAAGGAGTGATTTGTTCTCAATGTATTAACTGTAAGAATGATGCCAATGTAATGGCAATGATCGTTTTTGCTTCGTTACCACTAAGAAATTGTTTTGGTCGATGGTCATTCACCTTGAGAATTTGTCCCATGTCTAAACTTTTAATCCTTACCACACATGAGGAAAAATATTAACACGTTCAAAACGACCAAGCCAAGAAGAACTTAACTTACTTGGGATGAGCTTTGAGTGAACTTTGTAGAATAATACCTTCTTTCCAACCTCAAATAGCTTCTTTAGAATCACAAACTCAGTTAAAATGCGCCCTTGCACAAACTATAAAATTTGATCGCATCATGAGAATGAAGGACAAAAACAGACTTGAAAACTCGATAGGGCGTAATCACGCTCTATTCAATGGTCGAGCCTGTTTTTGTCCTTCATTCTCTTGATAACTTTTTGAGTTCAATTGCACAATTTCCTCTATTTTCATCAAAACCTGTCATAACAACCTACATTTAAAAGATGGATAATTCAAAAATCTATGCAATAAAATCATTCCAAAATAGTCAAAATAGACATGCATAGGAGCGTTAAATTGTGTCTTATCATACATGGCTGCGCCGATCACATGCCGATAACCTACAACCTGCGTATGAAAGGATGTTCAAATGGGAACTGAACGACGAAGCCTTAACTAACATCAAATGCTACCCAGCGTGCGTCCGACTCAAGGCCCATCGACCGCTTAGCAAGAGTCACATGATCAATTTTCATAAACCTAGTTGAACAATCATATAAAAACATAATATAAGGACCACATGCATATTCAATTACGATGAACTGAGCAATATCAAGATAGATGAGACCTTTTGAATACGAACATGGACTCTAAAGGTAGCTCTCAACTGAAATTTATAAAATACCAGAATACCACATGACTAAAATAATAATCATGTTGTAACACTTAACTCTATAAAAATCCAACGGAAATAGATAACAAAATATTATATTTATTTTCGTTTGTCAATTAACAACTTTAAAAAACATTTACACTAAGTTTCACCATAAAAACCACTTTTGTGGGAGTGTTACTAAGTAGTTAATTATTAACTATTCAATTATCATCAGTAAACATATTAGAAACTAACTAAACTCAATTAAATAATAAAATATTATTTATTCCAAATGTCCAATAAGAACATATACAAAAGGAATAAATGAAAATTTAACTATACTATGCTTTGTGATTTCTTTAATGACTAATTCTTTTTAATTTCATAACGAACCACTAGAAGAATTATAACTTTTGACTATTGTTAATTGTCATGGTTAATAACGAATAGTTGTAGCAAATAATTACTGACAATGGCCACGCAATAGTTGTTGATCGTGGTTTCTGCGAGGTGGTTAAAATATTTTTCATGGCTAATAACCATGACAAATAATTTTTTATGGTGGAAAAGCTAATTTTTACATTGGTTTTATTTAAATGTAGTTAATAATGATTATTTATCATATTTTCAGTCATAGCCATTAGTATTGTAGCCAATAATAATTATTTTTCTAGTGAACACAAGATTCAACAATTTTGTAAGGTAAAGCAAAATATATAAACAACTTCAATTAATATACATAACCAAATGAATTAAAAGTATTAATGTCACGCCCAAAAGTAGGACTCCTACTTTTAAACCCTATTCGGGACACAATCCACAAAAATTACATCAATAATATACTCACCATAAATGAAACTTGATAACCAGAACAACTACGAGTCCCAACCATTCAACATCATTCCTATTGGCCTTGATCTCTTATCTAAGTTAGCCAAATCTTGACTTGATTAATATTCACCTGTATCTGGAGGAAGAAATTCAAAAATACATAAGCAAAAGCTTAGTGAGGCCATGAGTGGGTGCACGTGGTAGAAAGTAATCATAATAGAAAATTCGATCAAAATAGTTAAAATAAATCATATTGACTGCAACAATATTGAGCAGGCCTGTGAAGACCATATCAAGCAAATGACCGAATCACATGTTCACAGATACCATCTTGTATCTCCGAAAGACCGTTTATTATCTTATCCTCCATGTAGGGAGCGACCCCACGACCGCATAGAATTTGCCATGCCTAGGTACATGGCAGCGCCAATCACACACAGACAACCTCCAGGCTGCTCGTGAAAGAACACCCACGTGGGAGCTGAACGACGAAGCCTCAACTAGTAGTCCAATACTACCCAACGTGCCCCACGAATCATCCAGCCCCGGGCCCATTGACCGCTTAGAAAGGACCATGAATAAATATAGAGAGCCAATCAAACAGTCTTATAGAAAGTATATCATTTAAAGACCCTATGCGTATCAAATATTACGATGAACTAAACAATATCAAATAAAGACTCTAGAATGAAAGTTCATAACGAATACTAAAATACCACATGACGACATAGTAATCACGCTCTATTCAATGGTCGAGCCTGTTTTTGTCCTTCATTCTCTTGATCACTTTTTGAGTTCAATTGCACCATTTCCTCTATTTTCATCAAAACCTGTCATAACAACCCCTACATTTAGAAGATGGATAATTCAAAGATCTATGCAATAAAATCATTCCAAAATAGTCAAAATAGACATGCATAGGAGCGTTAAATTGTGTCTTATCATACATGGCTGCGCCGATCACATGCCGATAACTACAACCTGCGTATGAAAGGATGTTCAAATGGGAAACTGAACGACGAAGCCTTAACTAACAGTCAAATGCTACCCAGCGTGCGTCCGACTCAAGGCCCATCGACCGCTTAGCAAGAGTCACATGATCAATTTTCATAAACCTAGTTGAACAATCATATGAAATACATAATATAAGGACCACATGCATATTCAATTACGATGAACTGAGCAATATCAAGATAGATGAGACCTTTTGAATACGAACATGGACTCTAAAGGTAGCTCTCAACTGAAATTTATAAAGAATACCAGAATACCACATGACTAAAATAATAATCATGTTGTAACACTTAACTCTATAAAAATCCAACGGAAATAGATAACAAAATATTATATTTATTTTCGTTTGTCAATTAACAACTTTAAAAAACATTTACACTAAGTTTCACCATAGAAAACCCACTTTTGTCATGGGAGTTACCTAAGTAGTTAATTAATTAACTATTCAATTATCATCAGTAAACATATTAGAAACTAACTAAACTCAATTAAATAATAAAATATTATTTATTCCAAATGTCCAATAAGAACATATACAAAAGGAATAAATGAAAATTTAACTATACTATGCTTTGTGATTTCTTTAATGACTAATTCTTTTTAATTTCATAACGAACCACTAGAAGAATTATAACTTTTGACTATTGTTAATTGTCATGGTTAATAACGAATAGTTGTAGCAAATAATTACTGACAATGGCCACGCAATAGTTGTTGATCGTGGTTTCTGCGAGGGTGGTTAAAATATTTTTCATGGCTAATAACCATGACAAATAATTTTTTATGGTGGAAAAGCTAATTTTTACATTGGTTTTATTTAAATGTAGTTAATAATGATTATTTATCATAATTTTCAGTCATAGCCATTAGTATTGTAGCCAATAATAATTATTTTTCTAGTGAACACAAGATTCAACAATTTTGTAAGGTAAAGCAAAATATATAAACAACTTCAATTAATATACATAACCAAATGAATTAAAAGTATTAATGTCACGCCCAAAAGTAGGACTCCTACTTTAAACCCTATTCTCGGGACACATCCAACAAAAATTACATCAATAATATACTCACCATAAATGAAACTTGATAACCAGAACAACTACGAGTCCCAACCATTCAACATCATTCCTATTGGCCTTGATCTCTTATAAGTTAGCCAAATCTTGACTTGATTAATATTTCACCTGTATCTGGACGAAGAAATTCAAAATACATAAGCAAAAGCTTAGTGAGGCCATGAGTGGGTGCACGTGGTAGAAAGTAATCATAATAGAAAATTCGATCAAAATAGTTAAAATAAATCATATTGACTGGCAACAATATTGAGCAGGCCTGTGAAGACCATATCAAGCAAATGACCGAATCACATGTTCACAGATACCATCTTGTATCTCCCGAAAGACCGTTTATTATCTTATCCTCCATGTAGGGAGCGACCCCACGACCGCATAGAATTTGCCATGCCTAGGTACATGGCAGCGCCAATCACACACAGACAACCTCCAGGCTGCTCGTGAAAGAACACCCACGTGGGAGCTGAACGACGAAGCCTCAACTAGTAGTCCAATACTACCCAACGTGCCCCACGAATCATCCAGCCCCGGGCCCATTGACCGCTTAGAAAGGACCACATGAATAAATATAGAGAGCCAATCAAACAGTCTTATAGAAAGTATATCATTTAAAGACCCTATGCGTATCAAATATTACGATGAACTAAACAATATCAAGATAAATGGGACCTTTTGGAACACATATAGACTCTAGAAGTGGCTCCCAATGAAAGTTCATAACGAATACTAAAATACCACATGACGACAATAGTAATCACGCTCTATTCAATGGTCGAGCCTGTTTTTGTCCTTCATTCTCTTGATCACTTTTTGAGTTCAATTGCACCATTTCCTCTATTTTCATCAAAACCTGTCATAACAACCCCTACATTTAGAAGATGGATAATTCAAAGATCTATGCAATAAAATCATTCCAAAATAGTCAAAATAGACATGCATAGGAGCGTTAAATTGTGTCTTATCATACATGGCTGCGCCGATCACATGCCGATAACCTACAACCTGCGTATGAAAGGATGTTCAAATGGGAACTGAACGACGAAGCCTTAACTAACAGTCAAATGCTACCCAGCGTGCGTCCGACTCAAGGCCCATCGACCGCTTAGCAAGAGTCACATGATCAATTTTCATAAACCTAGTTGAACAATCATATGAAATACATAATATAAGGACCACATGCATATTCAATTACGATGAACTGAGCAATATCAAGATAGATGAGACCTTTTGAATACGAACATGGACTCTAAAGGTAGCTCTCAACTGAAATTTATAAAGAATACCAGAATACCACATGACTAAAAATAATCATGTTGTAACACTTAACTCTATAAAAATCCAACGGAAATAGATAACAAAATATTATATTTATTTTCGTTTGTCAATTAACAACTTTAAAAAACATTTACACTAAGTTTCACCATAAGAAAACCCACTTTTGTCATGGGAGTTACCTAAGTAGTTAATTAATTAACTATTCAATTATCATCAGTAAACATATTAGAAACTAACTAAACTCAATTAAATAATAAAATATTATTTATTCAAATGTCCAATAAGAACATATACAAAAGGAATAAATGAAAATTTAACTATACTATGCTTTGTGATTTCTTTAATGACTAATTCTTTTTAATTTCATAACGAACCACTAGAAGAATTATAACTTTTGACTATTGTTAATTGTCATGGTTAATAACGAATAGTTGTAGCAAATAATTACTGACAATGGCCACGCAATAGTTGTTGATCGTGGTTTCTGCGAGGGTGGTTAAAATATTTTTCATGGCTAATAACCATGACAAATAATTTTTTATGGTGGAAAAGCTAATTTTTACATTGGTTTTATTTAAATGTAGTTAATAATGATTATTTATCATAATTTTCAGTCATAGCCATTAGTATTGTAGCCAATAATAATTATTTTTCTAGTGAACACAAGATTCAACAATTTTGTAAGGTAAAGCAAAATATATAAACAACTTCAATTAATATACATAACCAAATGAATTAAAAGTATTAATGTCACGCCCCAAAAGTAGGACTCCTACTTTAAACCCTATTCTCGGGACACAATCCAACAAAAATTACATCAATAATATACTCACCATAAATGAAACTTGATAACCAGAACAACTACGAGTCCCAACCATTCAACATCATTCCTATTGGCCTAGTTAGCCAAATCTTGACTTGATTAATATTTCACCTGTATCTGGACGAAGAAAAGCAAAAGCTTAGTGAGGCCATGAGTGGGTGCACGTGGTAGAAAAGTAATCATAATAGAAAATTCGATCAAAATAGTTAAAATAAATCATATTGACTGGCAACAATATTGAGCAGGCCTGTGAAGACCATATCAAGCAAATGACCGAATCACATGTTCACAGATACCATCTTGTATCTCCCGAAAGACCGTTTATTATCTTATCCTCCATGTAGGGAGCGACCCACGACCGCATAGAATTTGCCATGCCTAGGTACATGGCAGCGCCAATCACACACAGACAACCTCCAGGCTGCTCGTGAAAGAACACCCACGTGGGAGCTGAACGACGAAGCCTCAACTAGTAGTCCAATACTACCCAACGTGCCCCACGAATCATCCAGCCCCGGGCCCATTGACCGCTTAGAAAGGACCACATGAATAAATATAGAGAGCCAATCAAACAGTCTTATAGAAAGTATATCATTTAAAGACCCTATGCGTATCAAATATTACGATGAACTAAACATATCAAGATAAATGGGACCTTTTGGAACACATATAGACTCTAGAAGTGGCTCCCAATGAAAGTTCATAACGAATACTAAAATACCACATGACGACAATAGTAATCACGCTCTATTCAATGGTCGAGCCTGTTTTTGTCCTTCATTCTCTTGATCACTTTTTGAGTTCAATTGCACCATTTCCTCTATTTTCATCAAAACCTGTCATAACAACCCCTACATTTAGAAGATGGATAATTCAAAGATCTATGCAATAAAATCATTCCAAAATAGTCAAAATAGACATGCATAGGAGCGTTAAAATTGTGTCTTATCATACATGGCTGCGCCGATCACATGCCGATAACCTACAACCTGCGTATGAAAGGATGTTCAAATGGGAACTGAACGACGAAGCCTTAACTAACAGTCAAATGCTACCCAGCGTGCGTCCGACTCAAGGCCCATCGACCGCTTAGCAAGAGTCACATGATCAATTTTCATAAACCTAGTTGAACAATCATATGAAATACATAATATAAGGACCACATGCATATTCAATTACGATGAACTGAGCAATATCAAGATAGATGAGACCTTTTGAATACGAACATGGACTCTAAAGGTAGCTCTCAACTGAAATTTATAAAGAATACCAGAATACCACATGACTAAAATAATAATCATGTTGTAACACTTAACTCTATAAAAATCCAACGGAAATAGATAACAAAATATTATATTTATTTCGTTTGTCAATTAACAACTTTAAAAAACATTTACACTAAGTTTCACCATAAGAAAACCCACTTTTGTCATGGGAGTTACCTAAGTAGTTAATTAATTAACTATTCAATTATCATCAGTAAACATATTAGAAACTAACTAAACTCAATTAAATAATAAAATATTATTTATTCCAAATGTCCAATAAGAACATATACAAAAGGAATAAATGAAAATTTAACTATACTATGCTTTGTGATTTCTTTAATGACTAATTCTTTTTAATTTCATAACGAACCACTAGAAGAATTATAACTTTTGACTATTGTTAATTGTCATGGTTAATAACGAATAGTTGTAGCAAATAATTACTGACAATGGCCACGCAATAGTTGTTGATCGTGGTTTTGCGGGGTGGTTAAAATATTTTTCATGGCTAATAACCATGACAAATAATTTTTTATGGTGGAAAAGCTAATTTTTACATTGGTTTTATTTAAATGTAGTTAATAATGATTATTTATCATAATTTTCAGTCATAGCCATTAGTATTGTAGCCAATAATAATTATTTTTCTAGTGAACACAAGATTCAACAATTTTGTAAGGTAAAGCAAAATATATAAACAACTTCAATTAATATACATAACCAAATGAATTAAAAGTATTAATGTCACGCCCCAAAAGTAGACTCCTACTTTAAACCCTATTCTCGGGACACAATCCAACAAAAATTACATCAATAATATACTCACCATAAATGAAACTTGATAACCAGAACAACTACGAGTCCCAACCATTCAACATCATTCCTATTGGCCTAGCCAAATCTTGACTTGATTAATATATTCACCTGTATCTGGACGAAGAAATTCGCTTAGTGAGGCCATGAGTGGGTGCACGTGGTAGAAAGTAATCATAATAGAAAATTCGATCAAAATAGTTAAAATAAATCATATTGACTGGCAACAATATTGAGCAGGCCTGTGAAGACCATATCAAGCAAATGACCGAATCACATGTTCACAGATACCATCTTGTATCTACCGAAAGACTGTTTATTATCTTATCCTCCATGTAGGGAGCGACTCCACGACCGCATAGAATTTGCCATGCCTAGGTACATGGCAGCGCCAATCACACACAGACAACCTCCAGGCTGCTCGTGAAAGAACACCCAAGTGGGAGCTGAACGACGAAGCCTCAACTAGTAGTCCAATACTACCCAACGTGCCCCACGAATCATCCAGCCCCGGGCCCATTGACCGCTTAGAAAGGACCACATGAATAAATATAGAGAGCTAATCAAACAGTCTTATGGAAAGTAGATCATTTAAAGACCCTGTGCATATCAAATATTACGACGAACTAATCAATATCAAGATAAATGGGACCTTTTGGAAACATGTAGACTCTAGAAGTGGCTCCCAATGAAAGTTCATAACGAATACTAAAATACCACATGACGATAATAGTAATCACGTTGTAGCACTAGCTCCATAGAGTTTCGAAGGCCCATTCAAATCCAATAAATAATAAAACATCATATTCATTTTCGTTTATCCATGAACGGTTTCAAGAAATATTTTACTCAAGTTCGTAGTACGAACAAACCATCTTTTATACATATATATAACTATGCGCAATAACATATCATATTCCTCCAATTTTGCAAATACAATTTTAAATGACACTCATAGTAAGTTCCACTGCAAGACTGATCCTCAGGAATCACAGGAAAGCTCAGTAGATAATTTGGCTGCAACTCATTCCATAATTCCAATATCCTCAAAGTATGAGCATAATATACGCTTATACTTGAATAAAATTATATACATATTCTATCTATATTCTCCCACAAGTTAAGTAGTGGTATTTAGAGTTTAAAATTAACTCCATATATTTCTATTATAGTTCCTTTATATTGTAGATTGCTTAATTAAGTATAGCTAGTAACATTGGTTGAAAAATGAGTTACAGTTAGTGACCTAGGCCAAACTATAACTAAAATTGGTATTCTCCATTCCATTGTAATTTATAGTGTTAATCCAATTTAAATTGTTAAACCTGATTAGTTGATAGTTAATATTTATACAATTTACAATTTCAATGAGTGGATAATGTCATTAAACTTTTTAACTTAAATAACATCAATGATAATTATTCTTACATTTACCTAATAAATGCTTATATATCCGACTAGCTATATGGATAGTTGACAAATACTATATATTTATCAGTGAATGAAGTATATTTAATAAAAAGTAACTAAAATAAATTTGAATAATTAATTAATTTTCATTTAAATATTAAGTTTCATGAAACAAAATTAAGTCTAATTAGTTAATTTCTATTAGTGTTATAATAATAAGCTTACTCAATAAAATAATCATTGATTATAATAAACTGGTAAACAAATTAATAAACATTATTTAATTAAACAAAAAAAAGCCAATTATTGTAATTGATAAACACTTTATTATTTACAATTATTATCTTAATATATGATTACTCCTGAAATTATAAGTTAGTTAACTAAATAGGTTAATTCAATTAATTCAGCATATTAAAATTTAACTAATCAAGACTAAGTGGCTATTTCAATTAATTAGCTGCTGCAAAGTGATTATAACTAGTTAATAAATCATGAGCTAATAAATTAATTAATTTAATTAACCTACCAACTAAAAGAGGGCAGAAATCATTCAGTTTACTACTCAGTTATCAATAATAAATAATTAGATCAGTTCATAAAAATGATTAACTAATTAGTTTTCATCCAAAAAAAAAGAAAAATTAAATAATCTTAAGTTTAACTCCTCTATTAATCATAATATTCATGCTTGATCGTTAAGTAGTTAATCAATTATAGATTAATAAATAATTAAACTAGTTTAATCAACCAAGCAAAATAGAAGAGGAGAGGAGATACCAGCCGTGAGAGAGGGAGTGAATACTTGCAGCTCTACTCCAGTAATTTTCAATTATTATGCATATAAATATATGTTCATCTATAAATTATATAATTGCTTAAGATTTATATTCATGTACATATCTAGATTTAAAAAATAAAATTTAATATATTATTTTTAATGTATTTTTTTTTAATTTTTTGGTATTTTATGTTTAATATAAATATATTTTGAAATAACAAGTAATAATGTATATACATATGTATAAAAATATATTTTTAGTTTTTTGGTATTGTTAAAAAAATTTGAAATAAAAATAATAATGTATAAATTTTATAATATAATTTATTTAATATTTTTAATTATATAATATTTAAATTTTTTAATTGTATAAATTTCTACAATTAATTAATATCCATATTTGTTAAAAAATTTAAATTTTGTATTATGCTTTTAATTTAATTTTTTAATGTTTAATTATTAAATGTTAAAAAGTTTATATAACTTTTTTGTATATTTAAACAAAATATATTTAAAAGAATTTTTTTTAATTTTTTAGAGAGTTGAAAATAAGAAAAGAAATACTCAAAATAAGTTAAAAACAAGTAAGAAATGCCCAAAAAATATTATATATAGTCATATAGGGGTATTTTAGTCATAATAGCACTAAAACATCATGCTAGGATGCAAAAATAGTCCCTCAGTTGCACCACTCGTACGTGCAGTGCATGCACCATCAAATCCTAACGGCAAGTGACTTTTTTTGCAAGAGTTTTCAAAGTACGAGGGTATTTTTTACCTATTCTCAAATCACATGGGAGTTTTGTGCTAAATAAACAAAACACGGGGGAATAAAAAGGAATTTAGTCTTGTTGTAATTTTTAATTAAATTACATGAAATCCATAATTTGGTTGAGAAAATGAGAAGAAAAGAGAAATATTTGCAGCAATAAAATTCTGATTTTAAGTTTCAATTTCAGTTTCTAATTTCATTATTTGTTTTAAAAACATGAAATCAAAACTGAATTGGAATTTAAAGCTGGGTTTGACTGTTTCAATTTGATTTATGATTGTCATTATGGTGATAATTGCTGCAATGAATAGGTGAGGATTGGCAATGTGTATATATAGTTTGCTTCCTCATGATTTCAAATGCACAGAAACACAACAACTCCAATTCTTTTCTTGAAGATCTCTCTCATTTTCAATATTTGGGCTTAATTTTCGATATAGGCTTTTGAGTGTTTGTTCGAGGTATTCTTCGGTATAGTGCTAAAACCGAAAGAACTGAAACCGTCTTATCCTGGGAGAAATAACGCTGTACCCGGTGCACTATTGATACGGGGCGTTCATTTTCTTCAAGGCAAGCAATTATTTAATTGCGATTCGGTTAAGTGTGATACTACAAAATGTCTTTTCCCAGCAACGCCAACCATCAACTGTCATCAAATGAACTGTTTACTAGTCTCATTGCTGAATTACAACAGCAATTGAAAGATAGTAATGCTGAGATGGAAAAACTGAAGAGCGACATATCAAGACATGCCTACTACCAACAACGGGCCGAACGAAGGGCTGACCAGTTGGATCGAAAAAACTCTATCCTTAGATGGGAAATTGGCGCACTAAAGGCAGATCACAAGGGTGAAGTTGAACAACTTCAACAGGAAAATCAACAACTCCGTGATCAAGTAGACGATCTCAGAGAGCACATTGACCAGCTGGCTGAGATGATTCCTGATGAACCAGAGGAGAATCCAGAAGAGGACCCTATGGAGTTTCAGGATGACGACGGGGAATTAACTGAAGGAAGTATAATAGACGGAGAGGTATAATTGGTGCTTTAAGTAATGAATTATTCTTAATAATTGTTTCATTGAATGTGATATAAATATATATACATGATCAATGAATGTGATTGATTTCAAGTCTGGTTTATCCGATTATTTCAATATAAAAACAGCTTTATGTCTTAATTTATCCAACAATCTGAAGAAAA
Source organism: Sesamum angolense (assembly GCA_034509725.1). Taxonomy (NCBI): domain Eukaryota; kingdom Viridiplantae; phylum Streptophyta; class Magnoliopsida; order Lamiales; family Pedaliaceae; genus Sesamum; species Sesamum angolense. The sequence continues at coordinate 8,703,858 of JACGWL010000016.1, forward strand.
TGAAATGTATTGAAATGGATAAGGTTTTAACCAAGGACTTGATTAATGTTTCAATTTTTTTAAATTGATTTACTCGGAAAAATGCAAGATCATGAAAATACCAATGAACCAATAAGTTGCTCAAATGTTACAACGATTATTCATCAAATCAAGGAACAGAGCAACTGTGGGGGTTCTTATATTGCTAGCCTTTAAGAAGCAATATATTATTTGTGCTTACACAAGTTGCTAAAGTAAACCACTGACTTGTTTCGTTATGATGATTAACACTGGAGTAATTTAGTACACTGGTGCTTATTATTGTGTTAAATCTAACTAACGAGGAAAACAAGCGTGAGTCATAAAAACATTTAGTATAGAAAGCGTAGATCTAAATCTCACTTTTAGAACGATACTAAGTGGGTGTACTATGACTTGAGTATGTTTTCAGTGGTTACTTAGCAAAGATTAAGAAGATTATTTCCGTGGATATACGGTTAGATGGTATGGTGGCATGGCGTCAAGCATTTAATCTTAAAAGTTTTCAAAAACTCATTTCTTACTTGCTTGACTACTATTTGAGAAATTAGTGGTGTCTTAATAGCATGTTGATATATTTAATCTTCGTAATAAAATCATGCTTATATATAATTACCGAAACCAAGTCATTTTTAAAGAATAAGTTTGAAATGAAGGATATGGATGAGGCTGATGTAATTTCTTGGCATCAAGTTGATTTGTTCAACTGATGGGATAGCCATTTCTCAATCTCACTATGTTGAGAAGATAATTGAGAAATTTGGTTATCAAAACAGTAGAATTGCAAAAAACGCCTTATGATTCTTCTGTAGCTTTATTAAAAAAAAAAATGAAAGTGGTGTTTCGGTTGCACAACTAAGGTATTCTCAAATTATTGGGAGTTTACAGTATCTGGCAAATGGCACGAGACCAGATATTTCATTTTCTGTCTCTAAGCTGGCTAGATACACTAGTTGTCCTGACAAAACCCATTGGGGTGCTTTAGATAGGGTACTAAGGTACCTGAAGGGCACAGTGTCACTAGCCATTCATTATGGCAGATTCCCTGCTGTTCTTGAGGGATATAGTGATGCTAGCTGGATAGCCAAAAACTCCAGGAGTAATGGGTGTTCAGGGTATGTTTTTACCTTAGGTGGGGGCGCAGTCTCCTCGAAGTCTGCAAAACAGACTTTGATAACCCGGTCTACTTTTGAAGCCGAGTTATGTGTTTTGGATACGACTGGTACCGAGGCAGAATGGCTATTTGGGTTGTTATCGCAACTTCCCATTGTAAGTCAGCCTCTTCCACCTATTGCTGTACATTGTGATAGTCAAACCACAATTGCAAAGGTGAGAAGTCGTAAATACAACCAAAAGACCAAACGACACATCCAAGTTAGACTAAAGTCTATAAGGGCGTTAGTGTCAGACAGAGTAATTGGCATTGACTTTGTGGGAACAAAGGACAATGTAGCTGATCCTTTGACGAAAGGATTGGATCTGTCACAAGTAAATAAATCCAGATTAGGGATGGGACTGAAAACCCATCAATGATATAACTACGATGGCAACCCAACCTACTAAGTGGAGATCCTACAAAGAAGGTTCAATGTGGTATTAACAAGTCGTAGGGTATGTCAGAGCACCAAAATAGACTGATATTTTGTATCTGGAGTCTATCCCCTGTAATTCTGGAAGGTGCTGATACTGCAAGTATAGTAAGAGTTTAGCTCTGAATGGGGTCAAGTCTATTAGACGAGATGATAGCAGTGCATCTTTAGAGACGCCCAGCTAAGTGAATATAGTTGTTTGGCCGCAACTAAGGAATTGGGTTATTCCTGAAAACATTCATGAACAGGATCAGGACACATGGCCTATAGTGTCAACCCTAAAGATCAACACAAAGCCGGTGGCTTGTTGTTACTAACAGACGCTGTCACACTCACAGGCTCAAATTCAAGGTATAGTTCCATTTGACCTGGAGATAGCTGACGTTAGATAACTTAGGCAACGGTTCAAACCGGAAGGTACCATTGTTGAAAGCAAGTCACAGAAACTTGAGTTCAAATCTATGGATTTGTGGGGGATTGTTGTAATTTTTAATTAAATTACATGAAATCCATAATTTGGTTGAGAAAATGAGAAGAAAAGAGAAATATTTGCAGCAATAAAATTCTGATTTTAAGTTTCAATTTCAGTTTCTAATTTCATTATTTGTTTTAAAAACATGAAATCAAACTGAATTGGAATTTAAAGCTGGGTTTGACTGTTTCAATTTGATTTATGATTGTCATTATGGTGATAATTGCTGCAATGAATAGGTGAGGATTGGCAATGTGTATATATAGTTTGCTTCCTCATGATTTCAAATGCACAGAAACACAACAACTCCAATTCTTTTCTTGAAGTCTCTCTCGGCCATCTCTCTCATTTTCAATATTTGGGCTTAATTTTCGATATAGGCTTTTGAGTGTTTGTTCGAGGTGTTCTTCGGTATAGTGCTAAAACCGAAAGAACTAAAACCGTCTTATCCTGGGAGAAATAACGCTGTACCCGGTGCACTATTGATACGGGGCGTTCATTTTCTTCAAGGCAAGCAATTATTTAATTGCGATTCGGTTAAGTGTGATACTACAAAATGTCTTTTCCCAGCAACCCCAACCATCAACTGTCATCAAATGAACTGTTTACTAGTCTCATTGCTGAATTACAACAGCAATTGAAAGATAGTAATGCTGAGATGGAAAAACTGAAGAGCGACATATCAAGACATGCCTACTACTAACAATGGGCCGAACGAAGGGCTGACCAGTTGGATCGAAAAAACTCTATCCTTAGATGGGAAATTGGCGCACTAAAGGCAGATCACAAGGGTGAAGTTGAACAACTTCAACAGGAAAATCAACAACTCTATGATCAAGTAGACGATCTCAGAGAGCACATTGACCAGCTGGCTGAGATGATTCCTGATGAACCAGAGGAGAATCCAGAAGAGGACCCTACGGAGTTTCAGGATGACGACGGGGAATTAACTGAAGGAAGTATAATAGACGGAGAGGTATAATTGGTACCGAGTTGACGGTATACAACTCACGTCTTTTCTGCTTTAAGTAATGAATTATTCTTAATAATTGTTTCATTGAATGTGATATAAATATATACACATGATCAATGAATGTGATTGATTTCAAGTCTGGTTTATCCGATTATTTCAATATAAAAACAGCTTTATGTCTGAAATTTATCCAACAAGTCTAATATTTAATATTATAGGTGTGGGGTGTCATGAACTTGATATATGAAAAGGTATTAATTATTAACCTTTTGAACCTTATATAGTTATTGAAGTTAAAAAAGATACTTAATTAAAAGCATACAATTAAAAATAATCCCTCTACCCTAGATGATCTAAAAATAAAAGTAGAAAAATAAAAAGAAGAAATAAAAAATATTAAAAAACAAAATCAAAATCTTACTACTAGAATGAAAATTTTAGAAATAGATAAGAGTAACAAATTCCCTGATATAGCCATATAGGTAAAGAGAAAATATAATATGTTAAAATTGATTTATTAATAAATACCAATTTTAAGAAATATTTGCTGCCCTAATTAATAACGAAGCAGATATTAACTCTATCGAAGAAGGATTGGTCCCAACTAAATACTTCGAAAAGACGACTCATTCATTGTCTTCAAATGGGCGAAAAATAGATATAAATTTTAAAATTTCAAAAGTCTATATATGTAATGATAGGAAATGTATTCCCAATAGCTTCCTATTGAAAAAAACATTAACCAATGAAAACAAAATTAGGAACACCTTTCCTCAAAAAGATTTTTTTCATAAAAATAATTAATGAAGAATAAAAGGAACCTTTCAAGATGAAATAATAAAATTCAAATGTATTATCCAATCGATAGATAAAATTATAAATGAAATAAGAGACTGATAGAAGTACATTTTGTGTTAATTTCAAGTGATATTTTGCCATTTTCTACAATTAAAATGCTCCTAATCAAATATTATATTGCAGCATTATTAATAAGGATGGATGGTCTGAAAAACAAAAAAAAAAAAAAAAAAATGAAAGAAAGTAGCCAAAATCAATATATGGACAGATTAGAAGGAAGAGCACGCCTAACCTATAGAAACGCGACTGTGAAAAGGAAGGTCCGAGGCTCGATTTTTGGCAAGATTTGAAGCTGATTGGAATATTTTTGGATGAATGAAAGGAATTTCTTTAGGATTATAATTTTAATTCCTTTAGGGCACCTTCACATAACTGGATGATAGGATAAATGTGTGATATATTAAGTTGTGGTTGAAATTGTGATAACGATATAATTGATTGTATTGTGATATGTTATTACTATTAAAAATTGAATTATGAAAGTATTAGTCTATCTCATGTTTACTATGTAACATATTGGAAATGATTAAATTAGCAATATACTTTTTTGCCCTTGTAATAAAATAAAATTAATATTTAAAAATATTTAAATTATTTTATATATGCATCTTATATTAATATTATTTTTCCTATCACCATCATGTTCATCTCCATAAAAAATTATATTTAATAATATAATAATACAAATATATAATAACAATATTAATAATATATATAATAACATAATATAAAATATATATTTGATATTAATAATTTTACAAATTATTCAAAAAATTTAACATCAAAAGAAAATTTTATTTTTTAAATTTATATATTATTTATTTGTTCTTATCCAAATTTAAATTTACAATAAATACTTATTATAATTTTTAAAGTGAAATTCAAAATAATTTTTTACTTTAAAGGACTTAAAAAATTTAATTAATTAATCATAATTGATTGTTAATATAAATTATTATAACTAATCCTCACAAGAAAATTGACAAACCCATCTTTTTCCCCAATTCATCTCTCTTCACCATACGTAGAAAAAATTCATTTCTCTCGCCTCAGCCCTCGTTTGCCATCCTTGTTTTCGCCGACGACATACCCTCATCTCCCTCTTCTCTCATCCCAATCTCGCCCTCGTCTGTCGACGAAGAGACGCAGCCCCATCCTCACCTCCTCTCTCCGATTCCACCAAAGATCCAAGCCTCCACCGGCCTCCTCAGCCCTCCTGTTCGTCCCCCAACACTAGCGTCTCCACCTCCCTGTCATCTTCTTTCTTATAAATAGAACACATTTTTTTTACAAAAATCAAATAGCAAGATAGAAAGAAAAAAGCAAACCGAACAAATTTTTTTTTGGTAAAATAGCTCTCAAAATAAAGAGTAAAATATGAGCATTTTGTCAAAATGGCCGCATTCACCAAAAATTGAGCTCCATCGCCACTGTCGTCTCTTCTTGAACGATGGAGGTTTTGAGTTTGTATGTTTCTTTTTGTATTGGTTGATGTTGAAAATTGAATGCCATACAAGGATAAAAGGGACATAATGTGCAAAAAAGGGAGTGCATGCTGGGAAGTGGGAAATACATCACAAAGGATGGGCCACGGTGATAATTTTGTAAGGCCCCCCAAGCCATGAGTTCAATCACCCAATTACGTCAAAAAGTAATAGGCCACTGCTGCTAATTCAGCGTTGGGCAAATTTTAAGTAAACAGATTATTGGTTTGGATTATAGGCTTTATCATATCTAATATTTGAAAGTAAAGGGGCCCTTAGTCTTTTAGTCCTATTAAGAATCTACCTTTTTAATTCTAATAGAGTTAGGTAACTAGGTAGTATATATATGTGATGTAATTCATTATGTAGACACTTTTTGAATCTTGGATCTTGCATTTTCAGTTCCCCTCTTCTAAATATTCTTTGCGTTTTTATGATATTTTTCTTCTCTATTCATGGGTTCTTCATGAGCATGTCTAGCTAAATTCTCTTATTCCGGTTGAGACTCGGGTAAATGCTTAATTCCTACACATTGTGAGATCTAATTATGCTTTATACTCTCATTCATATTGGTATTTGTGTTATTCTCTCTGCTTTTATTGCAAATAATCTGATTTATGAATGATAGGGCCCATTGTCATTGACAAGAATATTTGCCTAGCCAATTGAATTTGTAAATTCGTAATTGTTTGTTTAATTCAATAACTAGTGGTAGCACACATAATTGATTATGTAGAAGTTTTCAATTATGTTATGAGGAATCCACAATCTAACTTAAATAAAATCCTCATAAAATTTATTAGTTAGAATTAGGTCTTTCTAGTTCTTAATAATGTCGTTAAATTAAATTTTGAGAACGTTCCCAATATTGTTTACTAATTAGGGATTTAGTCAATGGACGTTCATTGACTATCGACAAGGTAAGAAAAGGTAATGTTGTACCAATGACCATAACTAATTTATCTATCATGAATTATTGTCATCTTTGCATCTATGATCAACCGTGGAATTGAGTATGATCCTGTCTTCAACTAGAATATTTCTCTCATACGTACTCCTCTTTTAAATACTTCCTTATTCTAGTTGTTTTTAGATTTATATTTTAAATAAAACTCCCATCCCTTTTTATTTTATTTCTATTTTTGAAGGAATTAATTTAAAACCAATCTCTGTGGATTCAACACTATTTACTACTCGTAGAAGTTTTTAGTTGGAAAATATTTTTGGTGGATTCGATACCCATCAAAGTTTAGCGCTGTTGCTGGGATTGGTGTCTTTAAATTAATTTCCTTTGGTTATTTATTATTGTTACTTGGTTTTGATGCCACGTTCTTCTCGTACAGGTGACCTTGAATTTGATCATGAGATGAGAAGACTGCACGTAGACTCAAAAAAAAAAACCAAGCAACACAAGGGAGAGGCCTCTACCCCTTTCGAACCGGAAACAGATTTCGAGTTAGATGTACCTACGTCTAGCGACACTGAAGACGAAATCATGGCACAAAATCCAGAACTGAGAATCAAAGAAATGACCTCTCTTGACTTAAATCAACAACCTCTCTGCATTGAATAACCTACTTTCGATGTTGATTTTGAGCTCAAATTTGGCTTTATTCACTTGCTTCCTACTTTTCGTGGCCTTGCAAGTGAAGACCCACACAAACACCTCAATGAATTTCATGTGGTGTTTTCCGGCATGAGACCTCAAGGGGTCATCGAAGAGTGAATCAAGTTACGAGCCTTTCCAAATCTCCTTGCGCAATAAAGCAAAAGATTGGCTCTGTTCCTTATCCTCAGGATCCATTGTTAGTTGGAACAAACTGAAGAAACAATTCCTTGAAAACTACTTCCCGCCCTCATGAACGACAAACATTCAGAAGGAAATAAGTGGAATACGCCAATTTCTCGGTGAAAGTTTCTATGAATATTGGGGGAAATTCAAACAATTGGTAGAAAGTTGCCCCCGTCACCAAATTTCAGACCATCTCTTAATTCAATATTTCAATGAAGGATTGACTGAGGCAAATAGAAGCTTGGTGGATGTGCCTAGAGTAGGTGCTTTGTATGAAAAACCTCCTACAGAAGCATGCAAACTTATCACAACCATGACTGCTAATAATCAACAATTTGATAGTAGAAATGACAACCCACCACGAAAAGTGAACGAGGTAAGTATTTCAATTGATGAACATCTAGATAAACTTACGTCTTTTTTTGGAAAAGTTTATAGTGGGAGGCACTCAACAAGTCAGAACTTGTGGGATATGCACATCTTTGAGATTCCCCATCGAAGCTTGCCCCATGCTTCATGAGGAACCTACCGAACATGCTGACTCCATCAACAATTTTTCAAGGCAACAATAGAAGAGACATGACCCTTTTCCTAATACATACAACCTCGGATAGAGAGATCAACCAAATTTGAGATATTGCAATCAATCTCAAAATTTCCAAAGGCCCCCATACCAACAACAACCACCACATCCTCAATCTAATCCCAATTCAGGTACGTTTGTCGAATACATGATGAAAACACTTATTGCTAACACCCAACAATTTCAACAGGATACTCGAGCAAGCATTCAAAATTTTAAGAACCAAACTCGAGCGAGCATTTAAAATTGGGAGTCTCAAATGAGCCTATTAGCATCCTCCGTCAGTTGTTTGGAATCCCAAGGTAAGTTGCCCTCTCAAACCATCATTAATTCTAAACAAAATGCTAGTGCTATTGTTTTACGCAATAGAAAAGATCTACAATCTGAAGTTAACACTAGGCGTGGGTACGCACAGTAGAGCAAAATAGGGAATGAAAATTCAATTGTACATGGCTACCACAGCAGGGAAAAATAGAGGAAAAACTCAAAATTTCCTCCAAACAAGCCAAAAAACCCAACCAAGCTAGCAATTATATCCTTAAGGCATTCGTAACCAAACCACGCTTCCCAGTGAGGTTTGCCAAGACTAAGAAAGATGAAGAAGAGAGGAAAATCTTTGAAACTTTTCGCAAAGTGGAGGTAAATATTTCATTACTTGATGTAGTCAACAAATACCTCGCTATGCCAAATTTCTCAAAGAATTGTGCACCTATAAGGGTAAGTTGAAAGGCAATGAAAAGGTAAGTAAAGGGGAGAATGTGTCCACAATTCTCCAACAAAAACTACCCCCAAAATGCAAAGATCTGGTATGTTCTCTATCCCTTATAAAATTGGTTTATTAGGTATTAAGAGAGCTATGTGTGATTTTGGTGCTTCTATAAATATTACGCCTTTTACTATCATTAAATCTTTGAATATTGGTCCATTGAAAGAAACGGGTGTCGTGATTCAACTTTTCGATTGCTCTATTGTTTACCTCGAGGAAGTTCTTAAGGATGTTCTAGTGCAAGTTAATGAATTGGTCTTTCCCGCTAATTTTTTTTTGATAGATATGAGGGAAGATAATTCCTCCATTCTACACTTATTTTCTTAGGAGACCATTTCTTAAAACTTCTAAAACAAAATTGATGTCCATAACAGTATTCTCACTATGGAATTTGATGGTGAAGCAATAAGGTTCAATATGTATGAATCCATGCGATATCCTAGTGATGTACCGACTGCTCTCTTTTTGGATACTTGACCCTCTTGTGCGGGAATTTTCAACATATGATAGTGAGGATCACACCAAGTTGGTGCTAGAAAGGAGCCTCACACCCACTCAAGTGAAAGTTTTGGAGGAATTTATGGCACCTACGCATCGAAGAAAGCACCTTTGAATTAGAAGCCTTTCAACCCTTACACTTCATCTTGCTTTTATTAAGCTACCATGATCCCATACTAAACTTCCATCCTCTATCTTACATGCACCAACATTGGAGATGAAGGAATTACCCAATCATCTCAAATATGCCTTCTTGATAGAGAATGACACACTCCCGGTAATCATCTGTAACAAGCTCTCTACTTTAGAAGAGGATAAGTTGATACGTGTGCTTTAAAGTTCCATGAGGCCATTGGTTGGACCATAACCGACATCAAGGGGTTAAGTCCTTCCACATGCACGCATAGAATCCTATTCGAAGAAGAAACCAAACCATCACGAGAGGCACAATGTCGATTGAATCCGCCCATGATGGAAGTGGTAAAGAAAGAAATTTTAAAACTTCTTGAAGCATGCATGATCTTTCCTATTCTCGATAGTGAATGGGTAATTCCTACTCAAGTTGTGCCTAAGAAAATGGGTATAACTATGGTTGAAAATTATATTGAAAATTTGGTATCCACTCGTGTCCAAAATGGTTGACGTGTGTACATAGATTATAGGAAACTTAATGCATAATATAGAAAGGATCACTTCCCACTCATTTTTATTGATCAAATGCTAGAAACATTAGCCGAGCATTCTCATTATTGTTGTCTTGATGGCTATTCACATTTTCATCAAATATCAATAGTACCGACCAATCAAGGAAGAAAAAACATTCACATGCCCTTTTGGCACATTTACCTACCGACGGATGCCCTTCGATTTTTGCAATGCACCCGCAACATTCCAAAGATGTATGGCAAGCATTTTCTCTGATTATGGAACAATTCATAGAAGTATTAATGGATGATATACCATTTATGGTAACTCTTTCAATGATTGCTTGGGAAAATTGGCTAAAGTTCTTGAAAGATGCATAAAGAAAAATCTTGTGCTTAATTATGAATAATGCCATTTTATGGTTGATCAAAGTTTGATTTTGGGGCATATTGTGTCCTCTAGGGGAATAGAGGTTGATCAAGCCAAAATAAACGTTATAAAATTCTTGCCTTAACCAATAGTGTGCGGGAGATTCCCTATTTTTTTTTGTCATGCAGGATTTTATAGACGATTCATTAAGGACTTCTCCAAGATCGCCAACCTCTATGCAAGTTGCTGCTCGAGTTTAATGAAGCTTGCAAACTACGATTCAACAAGTTGAAAGATTCTTTGACCTCCGCACTGATAATCCAACCCCTAAATCGGGAGCTTCCGTTTGAGATCATGTGTGATGCAAGCAACTATGCCATTAGCGCCGTTTTAGGCCAACGAGTTGGAAAGGACCCTCATATCATCTACTATGTATCAAGGATGCTAGATATCACATAAAGCAATTATACCACCACTGAAAAATAACTCTTCGATGTTGTCTTTGCTTTAGAAGAATTTCGTCCCTATTTGCTGGGTACTAAAGTGCTTGTTTATTCTGATTATGCAACACTCAAGTGCCTCTTGTAGAAAAAGGACACAAAGCCAAAACTCATAAGGTGGATACTTTTGCTACAAGAATTTGATTTGACCATCAAGGACAAAAAAGGGGTGGAGAATCTTGCCCGACCATCTTAGCCAATTAATAACCAATGGCGATTTCCCTCCCTTGAAAGATGAATTCCTGGATGAACGCCTCCTCGCCGCACAAGGATGATCCCATGGTATGCTGATTTAGTCAATTTCCTTATCACTCATACTCTACCTAATGATTTATCTAGAGCAAAGAAGGAAAACATTAAAAGTGATGCAAAGTACTATGTGTGGAATGATCCTTATTTGTGGAAGTATTGTTCGGATCAAATCATTAGAAGGTGCCTGCTCGACCCCAAAATTTCGTCCATCCTTGAATTTTGCCATTCTTCTACTTGTGGGGGACATTTTGGACTTAAACACACCACATTAAAGGTATTGGAATGTGGTTTATTTTGGCCCAACTTGTTAAAAGACTCCTATATATTATGCAAATCTTGTGATAATTGCCCAAAGACGGAAATCTCGACCCTTGTGATCAAGTGTCCCTCGCCCATATACGTATATGTGAAATTTTTATGTGTGGGGAATTAATTTCATGGGGCGATTTCCCTCATCTTTTAATAAATCTTATATTATTTTTTAGGGTAGATTATGTATCTAAGTGGGTTGAGGTAAAAACCACATGAACGGATGATGCTAAAACTGTCATAAATTTTGTGAAGATTAACATCTTTTCTAGGTATGGGATGCCTACAGCCATCATTAGTGATCGAGGGACTCATTTTTGCAACAAGATGGTAAGTGCTTTGCTTAAGAAGTACAATTACTCATCGAGTCTCCACAGCCTACCATCCTCAAATAAATGGTCAAGCCGACGTTTCCAATCATGAAGTTAAGTCCATACTAGAAAAGACGGTTAATCCCAACGAAAAAGATTGGAACACTAGCTTGGATGATGCATTATGGGCTTACCCGCATATCATACAAGACTCCAATAGGTTTGTTCCCTTGCCGAAAGGTTTTTGGTAGGCCTTGTCACCTCCCCATTGAGCTTGAGCATAGGGCTTTTTGGGCAGTCAAACAACTCAACAAGACAATGGATGAGACTAGGTGTCAAATAAAAGTACAACTATAAGAGCTTGAGGATATTCAAAATTATGCTTACGAGAACTCAAGGATCTACAAAGACAAGACTAAAGCTTTCCATGATCATGCTATCTCAAGAAAAGCTTTTGTTGTTAGATAAAAAGTATTGCTTTTCTACTCAAAACTCAAACTTTTCTCACGTAGCTAAGTTCTTGTTAGATTGAACCTTTTGTTGTAACTCACATCCTTCCTCATGGTGCAGTTAAAATCAAAAGTCCCACCACTCAAAAGGTGTTCAAAGTGAATGTGCATAGGCTTAAACCATTCTATGAAGGGTTCCAACCAACGTTAGTTGGAAAAGATACAACTCCTACAACCCACCATCATCTAGAGATGTCACCTTCATCTAGCCAAATATGTCAAAGAAAGGCGTTTCTTGGGAGGCAACCCATGCAATTTTTTTTCTCTCATCTAGCTTTCTGTGAGTTTGTGGCATCAGTAACATTAATTTTTGTAGGTTAAAGTGAACACAAGACAACCCTACAGTTAGGCGTGCCCACGCCTAACCTAGCTACCTAATCTGTTGGGAGGTAATTTTCTCAAGTTGAGTTATATGTTGGTGCGCCTAACTCAACCAACCAATCTGTCAAAATAGGAGTTTATCTCATGGAGTTACGTGTGCCCAAGCCTAACTCTGTCACCTAATCTATCAGATTCACCCCATACATACACATACACAAACACTCAGACTTTTTCCTTATTTTTAATATTTACATTATTTACTATTTTATATAAAAAAATTGACAAAACCCTAAATCCCCAATCTCACCTCACTTTTCAAATTTTTAGCCTCACCTCATCAGCCTAGCGACATCGCCACTGCATCTTTGCTAACTTCTCTTCCGCATCACCGCCAATCGCCATCACTGCTCTGCCCCCCTTTCTCCTCTGCCTCTCGGTCTCTATTCCGTGCCCAAGCAGCCATCTGCCGCCTCGCGGGTGCGACAATCTAGATCCTCAAATCCCGCCATTGCTATTCTATCTCCGCAGCAACCCATCTCCCGACGATGCTGCCTCTCCATCTTCGAAATCTCCATCTACGTTCCACCTAATCGCGCCACTCAACTCCGCCAGCCCCTTCACCACTAGCCGCCGCTCTCCACTATCATACCGTCATTGCTGCCTCTCAGCCGCCGCGACCTCACCCATCACCACCAACATTGCTACCCACTCCCCTTTCTCTCTTATTTTCTTTCTCTTTTCTTTTACTTCCTTTTTCTCTTATTTTCTTTCTCTTATATTTTCCCTTCTATCCCCATTTACTCTTTCTTTACATTTCTCATATTTCATTTTCTTTCTCTTTTTGATAGACATGAGGAGCACTAAGAGGTCCAAAACTGGCGAGTCTTCTTCTCAACTCTGCTCCCGCAACTCTGAGCACCCACCGTCTTACCACCTGCCTCTGGGTCTCTTGGCGAAAATCTCCAGTTCCAAACTCACACCTCTCGCGACCGGTATATCGCTATCCAAGTCCGCAAGGTTGTCCCTTGTAAGACTCTCTACCCTCCTACACTTACTACTTTGAATATTTCTGATAGTTTCAATCTACTGCTTGATAACATGGGATGGCGATGCTATTTTTTAGTGTAATGTGGATGCCTATACTGCACTTATTCATGAGTTTTACACCACATTTTAAATTTCCATCCCATCGGGCCTCACTTTAACAATCCCGCACGTGCTTAAATTTTGATTATAAGGCAAGCATTATCTTTGTCTATCACTAAATTCAGCATCGCCCTAGGATTCACTAACTCTACACCTCCCTCTGTGATTTTCTTGGGGATTTTAATCCTATTGTACTATGGAAACAATTGTCTGTTAATCCTATTCTCTACTATCCCAGTCGGTCTAAGGCTTTCTTTTTGAAAGAACTGTATTAAAATACGCCACTTCTTAGCTTTTAACTTCTCGAGGCGTTAGGATAGTTCGGGTATCTGCACAAAAATTGAGTTTTTCTTTTTGTGGTGCAAGCTACGAGGCATTAAAGGGAACCTAGGCTTTTGGTTGGATACCCAACTCAGTCCAGCCTTAACAAGAAATGCCACCTTCATACTTGGCCCCTATATCACCCTCCTCGCTATAAACCTTGGAGTCCTTGATCTTCATCGTCATAACTTGCAAGTTGCTTGCCCTTTGGAGCCGATTGACATGGTCTGTTTAGTACGAACATACCTTGTCATATCACACGGCGATGCATATGAATTTGCTCCTGTAGGTCCACCACCGACTCGAGATGTTTCCTCATCGAGCCACATTTCCACTTGTGAAAAGGACAACCCGTCTGGCTCTGAGGCAAATGAGGATGATAACGAAAATAAGAATGATCGTCCCCGCACATCAAGGGATCGCACCACTTTGGCTGAAATAGCCTGACACGTAGCCAGCATCGAAGACAATCCTCATAGGGTTCTTCGAGCATATTGGCCTTGAAAGAATCAGTATGGCCCGAGACTTGGCAAGAATGCAATGGAAGCATGAAAATAAGTATATTTAAATTTTAAATCGAAAGGAAACTAGTCCCTTAATCTCAGGTATTCGGCACTCAACAAGCATAAAACAAGTGGCTATTGTAATATAGAGTAATAGAAATGTAACCACGAAATTTTACCCCTCTGATTTGAAGACTTTCTTCAAGCTTTTCTCCTCCAACTGCATGCTCACGCAAAGATCAACGAGATCTCCTCTACGTCGAACACACAGTACACCACAATGTCGTCTACACCAAACTTTGCTAGAGGTGAAGTGTATGTAGTATATGAGACTTGATTATACTATTAACTTAGTATATCAAACTCAAGAGGACCTTACTATAACTTGAAACTAGTTCAAGAAGAACAAGTATAGAGAGAAGAAGATGGAGAAGAGAGTTGAGAAGATGATAAGTGTGAGAGGAGTAGTGTTATTCTTTTTGTATCAGATACAAAATAACATATACACAACCCTACACATTATACACACACACAAGAGACATCTCAAGTACTTGTTGTATGTATACATGTATACATTGCATGTCAAATATGTCAAGTATGTCCTAAAAAATTTAAATATATATGTATGTCATATATAACTATATATATATATATATATATATATATATATATATATATATATATATTCAAGCTACGGCTACACACACACACACGCACACATATATATATATAACCTATTGAGCTTAATTCAAAATAAATTATACCCATAAACTTGGGCCTTCATAGAATTAATCCAATCAATTCTTAAAAGCACAAAAATAATTTTATTTGATCTTATCAAATAAATCTAGCTCATAACCGAATTAATTAATCCATCAAATAATTAAGTCCAACTCGGTTTATTTAATCTCATTTAATTACCAAGTCAAAATTCTAATTATTTGATCCTGTTAATTAATTCATCCAGTTCAATTAAATTGATCTAATCAATTTAATTAAATCTAACCCAAATTTAATTAATCTCATTGATTAAATCTTGGACTTCCCATCACATGAGTTCTCCCATTTCAATGATCATATCTTTTAATCTCTCGAATTAATTTAAACTCTTTAAATTAATTCATTCCTTCTAGGAGTAATTCATAATTGATTCTACTACTTTCTTGAGTGGTGTTTTGTGTGACTTTGTAGGTTCACTTTCAACTAGACTTAGGCTTGTGTCCACACATATTTAATTTGAAAGCACCCATCACCATGGGTGGCCGTCTAGCAATGGTCCATGGCACTAGATAATATATGAAAATAGCATGGCCTTAAGGCTACCGAGTGCCATATGGGTACGGTCCTTCCATTAGCCATCTCCCGGTCTTAGTCTAGGGCATGGAATTAATATTGGTTTTCATTCTAGACTAGACATCTATGCTTAATATTCTGATTATGTTTCTCCACTTGATCAACATAGAAAAACACTTTCCTATTTGATTACACGCTGTGACCACAGACTCCCAGGAGCACAACACATATTAGAATGCATAGGAGATCGCTAGCATCTCATGGTAGACGACGGATCCTCTCTTGAGACTCACCAATCTTCATACACGTGCTAATTGTGTTGGAACAAGGATTATAATAACCACATCAGAACGTGGTCATCTTTTACGAGGCCCTAGATACAATCATCCCATATATGAGACCGTGTGGATCCTCAAGTTTGAGCTAAACCCCATACTATCAAAGTCGAGAACTTCAAGTCATACCGAGCAAGCTTCACAGTCAACCACTCACTAAAATTGCATAGATATCGTATGTCTTTCTCCTATGAAACAAGGCTCCCATCTTATGGACGCAATATTTAATGCAAGTCTAAATAGAACTCTTGATGCCCATTCTCAGGGCTCTCGGCTTGGAACATTTCAAATCCAAACCTCAAAAGTTGGTTTCATAGTTGCTATAAAAAATGCACAACCCAACTACATTAGTTGATTAGTGATCCATGGGATTTATTGCAATGTATGAAAATTACATGAGTAAGAACATCAAAGTAAGGCAAATGAATACTTACTCTTATTAATTAATTTCAATATTACAAAATGAAAAAAAATTATTTAAATAGATTACAAAATAGCCAATCTAATTGGCTTCCTGGTAACCTATTCTAACAATCTCCCACTTGACCTAAAGCCAATCAACCATCTGCCTCAGTCCCATCTTGTTCAGATGCTGAGTATGCACAATCTGTGAAATGGGCTTGGTCAGTGGATCTGCCGTATTTTCTGCCGATGTGACGTTATCCACTCTCATATCACCTCTGCGCACCATCTCTCACAGTAGATTGTAGCGTCTAAGAATGTGCTTGGATTTGTGATGAGATCTCGACTCTTTCGCTTGTGCTATCGCACCATTATTATCACAAAAGATACTATTGGCTCGGCTATGCTAGGCACTACACCCAACTCTTCGAATGTAGTTTTTCATCTAAATTGCTTCTTTAGCAGCTTCCGAAGATGTTATGTATTCAGCCTCTGTCGTAGAATCAACTGTGGTATCATACTTGAAACTCTTCCAAGCCACCACACCACTATTCAGCTTGAATACGAAACCAGACTGAGACTTAGCATCATCTATATCAGGCTGGAAGCTAGCATCGCTATACCATTCTAGTACCAACTCTCCATCCCGTACAACAAGAACATCTCTTGAGTTCTTCTCAAGTACTTAAGGATGGTCTTAACAGCAGTTTGGTGTGCTTCACCAGCACATGCTTGTTACCTGCTCCTAACACTCAGAGCAAATGCGATATCAGGCATTGTGCATTGGACAACATACTGTATGCTGCGTACGATAGAGGCATAGGGGATGTCACACATCTTTCTGATTTTCTCATCAGTCTAAGGAGACTGAGTCTTGGAAAGCTTAACCCCGTATCATCTTGAACCTCTTCACTTGCTCGATATACGAGGCTTGGGTCATTCCTAATATCCTTCTAGATCTATCTCTATAGATTTTGATGCCAAGGATGTAAGAAGCATCACCCAAATCCATCATGGAGAATTGCATAGAAAGCCATGTTTTTGTGTCGCCTAACATCTTGATGTCATTCCCAATAAGCAAGATATCGTCTACGTAAAGCACGAGGAACACAACTGAGCTCCCACTAACCTTCTTGTATATACAAGGGCCAAACTCATTATTGACAAAATCATAACTCTTTATGACTTCGTCAAAACGAATATTCCAACTTCGGGAAGCCTGTTTCAGTCCATAAATGGACCTATGGAGACAACAAACCTTTTGCTCTTCTCTTATAGATATGAAATCCACCGGCTGATCAACATAGATCTCTTCCTCAATGAAACCGTTAAGGAACATCATTTTCACATCCATATGCCATATCTCATAGTCATAATATGCAGATGTGGCAAGCAAGATCTGAATGGACTTGGCCATTGCTACAGGCGAATAAGTTTCCTCAAAGTCCACACCTGGTCTCTGAGTATAACCCTTCCCTACTAGCCTGACCTTGAGGGTAGTCACCTCCCCATCAGCTCCAAGTTTTCGCTTGTAAACCCATTTACACCTAATAGGCTTGAAGCCCTTAGGTGGGTCTACCAATGTCCATACCTTGTTGGAAGTCATGGAGTTCATATCGGATCTCACAGCCTCAAGCCACTTTTCTGAATTGATATCAGACATCACTTCTTCGTAAGTCTTTGGATCATTATCCAACTGATTGGTCACTAGTAAACGGTATCTCTTACGGTGAGATACTCTCGTTGATGTTTGAAGAATTGGAATATTTTCACTTGGAACCATAGACACGTAAGATGATGCTACTGCTACCTAAGGCATTATTTCACTTGACTCCTCAAGAAGCAATTCCTCACTGTAGGTATCTAGTGGAAAACCCTTTCCTAGGAACATTGCATTTCTCGAAACAAGCAACTTTTGTTCCGAGGATCATAAAAATAAATATCCAGTAGTTTCCTTTAGATATCCAATGAACCTACACAAACTAGATCGCGAGTCCAGTTTGTCTCCCACTATTGTCTTGATGTACGCGGGACTTCCCCATACCCTAAGGTATCTATAGGAAGCAGGTTGCCATGCCATATCTCATATGGTGTCTTGGTCACAGTCTTAGATGGTGCAATATTTAATAACTTGACCGTCGTCTCAAGAGCATAAGCCTAGATAGGAGAGGGTTTCTCACTAACACATTTCGACTCACTCAATTACATCGAGCCTCTCCTTATCAGTCGAGCTCAATTACATCGATCCTTCAGGCAGAGAAGCTAGAAGCCTTCCCGGTGTATGATGGGAGATTGCGAAGGTTCCAAGCCAACAATCCCTACCTTGATTCTTTTATTTATTATCTTGAAGGCATATTGGGGTATTCTTTCATGGCCAGGAAGGAAAATTAAATTCAATATTTCCTTCGCTGTAGATGTATTCTAAAGTAGCACGAACTAGGAAGAGTCTTGATGTAAGGGATAGAAGGAAGGCTCTTTTTAGAGAACAACAGTGTTTTTTCTTCCTTTACAAGACTTTCAATGTGTTATTTCAGAGTCAACCATTGATTGGTCTTTTCGAGTAGCAGCTTCACACGACACCTAGGAAGCTGAGTAGTTGTCAGAAAGAGTAGTTAATGGGTCACATGGTAATAGCTGGGATTTCGGATTCTACTTAGAAAGCTATGTCTCGAGAACGCTTTCCTTCTAACTAAGGAAATTGGTCTCTCACGTTGGATATAGATAGGCCGACGTTGCCAATGCAATTTAAGCGCGTAAACGACCTCCAGATTGGTGTTGGCATTAGGAGAAACAAGCTAATAGTGGAACTAGTGCATTCCTTTTTGGATAAGAAAGTGACCTCGCCAGCCCTTCATTTGCCCCTCATCTTTATGACTCAACATCTGTAGCGTCATCGAAGCGTAGAGAGACAATGAGTTCTGTTCCTCCAGGATAGTGGCAACTCAGTGAAACTTATCATAGACTGAACCATGTCCAACAGAGTTTGATTTCTCCTTTCAAAAATGTCGTTCAACTTGTGGCGTTCCAGGAGGAGTCCACTGAGAGAGATCCTAATCTCTTTTAGATAGTTCAAGAACTCTCCACTCAAGTACTCACCACCTCGATCCGATCGAAGGGTTTTAATCTTGCGGCCAATTTGGTTCTCTACTTCAATACTGTGAGTGATCATCGATAAATGTTATGAAGTACGTGAACCCACCTCTGGCTTGAGTGTTAAATAGCCCGCAAACATCTGAATGGATCAAATCCAATGGATCACTGGCAAGCCTGCTTTGTCCTAAAAAGGGCTTTTTGGTCATCTTCCCTTTCAGACAAGACTCACAAGCTGACAGGCTGTCCAAATTGTCTATTTCTAAACTCTTTGTGTCCACCAACTTTCTTATCCTATCTTAAGAGATGTGACCCAGCCTTGTATGCTAGATCTGTGAGTTTTCTTGATTATCTAACTCTCATTTGTTTTAAACAGTCATAATCGTATTATGTTGTGGAACGATATAAAGGCCATTTATTAGTTTACCCAGCAAGTGTGAAGAACCATTCTCTAACAGATAAACAGTTTTAAATGATTGAAAACTCATAACCTTCTTTGTCCAAAATAGGAATAGAAGTGATGTTTTTAATCATGCTAGGTACATAACATTCCTTCAAATCAATCGTAACAAGATCACTAACTACTAAGTGGACTAGTCCCATGGCTTCAGCAGCAACCCTCTTGCCATTTCCAAGCCGCAGGTCTACCTCTCTTTTACTTAGTCTTCTATTTCTTGCCATCACCTATAAATCATTACAGATGTGAGCACCACAACTGGTATCTAATATCCAAGAAGCAGATTTAGCGACCATATTAATTTCAATAACAAACATACTTTGGACAGAGGCAAGGAGTTTAGGATAATTCCTCTTCCAATGCCCTCTCTCATGGCAGTAGGGGCAGACATCTTCTACCTTGCTAGCTTTAGGAACCTCCTTCCTTATCCCTTTGCCAATGGCGGGCCCTTGACAACTGTTCTGCTCGCAAGGGCTGGACATTTGGCTTTGCTCTTCTTTTTCTTCCAACGTCGGGCCTTCTTGCCCATCTTGGAAGTCGAAGCCTCCTTCAACATGAGGGCAGACTCTAATCTCTTTATCGTCACCTCGAATTGGACTAACATATTGATCAATTCGAGGATGGACTTCTCAAGCCCAATCATGTTGAAGTTTACGACAAAGGGGTCGTAAGAGGGAGGGAGCGACTAAAGGAACACATCAATATATGTGTCATTCTCGATTCCTACTTTCAAGTCCTCAAGCATCTCCATGAAGGATAGCATTTGGACGTAGTGATTGTGAACCGACGATCCTTCAGCCATCTTAGAGCCAAAGAATGCTTTAGTCGCGGTATATCATATATGCCGATCAATCACTGCGTACATATCACATAGGCGTATCATGATTGAACTAGCATGATCCAGCCTATCATACTATTTTTGGAGTCCGTTTGTCATACACGCCAGTCATGATCCTGCGAACCTTCCGATCATCATTATGCTATTTCTGAAATGTCACATGTTATTCAGCACCAAAGTGTTCCTGAAGGGAAACAGGAGCGGACTGATCCAGAACCTGGGTCTGGCTAAAGTCCAAAACAATTTTTAAGTTCCTTGTAGTTGTTTCCATTCTCAATTTGTTAGCCTTAAGAATAACAGTACGTGAATTCTTAGACGTGATTTGATCTACATCAAAATAAAAGCAGAAATTAGCATATATTTCTTTATATTGAATATAAGTCATGACATGGTCTTTAGTCTTAGACCACTCCCACTATTTCTTCAAAATTCCATTACTCTCAAATGGGTATTTCGGGAAATGGTTTTCTAGTGGGCTTGAGGTCCACGACAATAATTCTCCATGCCCCACTTTTACGATTCACACAAAAATTACCTCATGGGGGTAACATTTACCATTCTCATCATATGAGATCCCCATGATATTTTGCCTCTCTTTTCACATGATTCCAAGGACTCCAAATTAATTGCGCTATTCCACGTTAGGTCCAACCTATCAACCAAGTGAATTATTTCTACTATTACCCCCACGACTCGTGAGTCGGGAAATAGGAGAATAATTATCTTGTTCATAACAATAGTGTAGCTTTCCTTTATTCTCAAATGTGCCACGACTCATGAGACCACAAAGGGGATAAAAGTAGCATCCACACTATAATGTTATGGATGGAAGGCTTGGACTTATTAAACCTTTTAATATGTCCATTATGGGCCTAATATTATATTTGGACAATCCAAGTGAGAGTTTAATTATTTTTAGACCGAGATATCATTATATTAGTATTTCGTATGCCTGTTGTTTTAAAAATAATAAATCATGCATAGCATCACATGCAATAAACCTAGCGTGCCCGTGTTAGGATGATCATAAGCCCGTTCCTATGCGACCCACTGAGCCCACTGTGGATCATTGGTGTTTCT
Source organism: Sesamum angolense (assembly GCA_034509725.1). Taxonomy (NCBI): domain Eukaryota; kingdom Viridiplantae; phylum Streptophyta; class Magnoliopsida; order Lamiales; family Pedaliaceae; genus Sesamum; species Sesamum angolense. The sequence continues at coordinate 8,725,572 of JACGWL010000016.1, forward strand.
AAGGGTAGGCCTTATGCTATTACAAATTATTATGACCCATTACACTTAATGGGCCTTCTATAATCCTTCTTTTCTTCATGATCCTGTCCTAGTGTCTCCTTGGACCCCATCTCCATGGACGGTCTTTATTACCAGTCATTTTACAATGAAATAAAATACCTCACCTAACTAAGTTGCTCTCATTATAATTGAAATATACAGAAACCCCAATCATAAGTTGGGGGGAGGTACATAAGAGGGAGAGAGAATGCCTTATTATTTTCAAGGTTACAAAATGAGAAAGAGGAGAAGAATAAGAGGCGCGTAGGCCCCAACCCGAATAGAATATAATACCAATCGCATGGGTTCAATGAGCTTTGTGATCATCCTTTAATTCATTTATCAAATAAACAAATTAAAAACATTTCATAATATCATAGATTATAAAATTATATATCACAAGTATCAAGAGATATTCAATATCATATATGCCATAATTATGAAATAAAAACACATGTTGCTCCTTCACAAGGAATTGTATGTAATAAGGGATATCAAAAATTTTTATTCTCAACAAACACATTAATCTAATTAAAGTTTGTCAAAAATAAACATTGACTAAATTCAAGTTTTGGACACTCCAAAACAATTCAATAAAAATCATGGAAACATTTTCCACAAAATTAATAAATGTCATTTTGCAAGGAAAAATCATATCTAACCAAAAATTACAAAATAAAAAAAATATTAATTTTAATGATTCAAAAAATCTAGAAAATTACACCATAGTGCCCACGCTAGGCAGAAAACCACACCAGCGGCTCTTTCCTTTCTTTTATTATTTGAATAAACAAAAATTGAATCATAAAAAATGCTTTAAAATATTTTCTATCACATAATCATGCATAAAAAAATATGTAAATAATGCTTTAAACAAAATTAAAACAACCATTTGCATGACATAAAACATGTTATATTACATATAACATCACATAAACAATAGTCACGAGTGCCGAACCGAGTTCTGTTACCATTGAATATTAAATTGAAAGGAAACTAGTTCCTTAATCCCAGGCATTCGGCACTCAACAAGCATAAAACAAGTGGCTATTGTAATATAGAGTGACGAAAATGTAATCACAAAATTTTACCTTTCTGATTTGAAGATTTTCTTTAAACTTTTCTCCTCCAACCGTGTGCTCATGCAAAAAAGATCAACGAGATCTCCTCTACGTCGAACACACACTACACCACAAGGTGGTCTACACCAAACCTTACTAGAGGTAAAGTGTATGTAGTATATGAGACTTGATTATACTATTAACTTAGTATATCAAACTCAAGAGGACCTTGCTCTAACTTGAAACTAGTTCAAAAAGAACAAGTATAGAGAGAAAAAGAGGGACAAGAGAGTTGAGAAGATGATAAGTGTGAGAGGAGTAGTGTTGTCCTTTTTGTATCATATACAAAATGACATATACACAACCATATACCTTATACACACACAAAAGAGATATCTCATGTATTTGTTTTATGTATACATGTATACATTGCATGTTAAGTTAAAAATAGGTACAATGTGTGTACCCATAGTACACAACCTATTAGTACCATAAGTACTCAAGCAATAACTCCCGCATCCTTACAAATTTATATATATATATATGTATATATATAAAAATTTATATATTCAAGCTACAGCTACACACACACACACACACACACACACACACACACACATATAACCTATTGGGCTCAATTCAAAATAAATTAAACCCATAAGCTTGGGCCTTCATAGAACTAATCCAATCAATTTTTAAAAGCCCAAATAAAATTTATTTGATCTTATAAAATAAATCCCAACCCATAGCGTAATTAATTAATCCATCAAATGATTAACTCCAACTTGGTTTATTTAATCTTATTAAATTACCAAGTCAAAACTCTAATTATTTGATCCTATTAATTAATTCATTCGATTCAATTAAAAATGATCTTACCAATTAAAGGGTGTATTTGTTAGGGTATTTGTAGTTTTAGGGGGTATTAATTTTTCAAATAAGGAGGGAGTATTTGTAATTATCACAAACATCAGTGGAGCTTGTTGTAATTTACCCTTTAGTTAAACCTAATCCAAAAGTTTAATTAATCTCATTAATTAAATCTTGGGCTTCCCATCACATGGGTTCTCCCATTTAAATGATCATATGATTTAATCTCTCAAATTAATTTAAACTCTTTAAATTAATTTATTCCTTTTAGAATTAACTCATTATTAATTCTATGACTTCCTTGAGTGGTGTTTTGTATGACTTTGTAGGTTCACCCTCAGCTAGACTTGGACTTGTATCCACACAATTTAATTGATAAATATATTTGCACTAGATTAATTAAATCATATTTAATTAATCACTTTCGATTAATATTTAATCCAAAAGCACCTGTCACCATTGGTGGCCGTCTAACAATGGTCCATAACACTAGAGAATAGGTGAAAATAGCGTGAACCTTAAGTTTACCGAGTGTCATACGGGTACAGTCCTTCAATCGGCCATCTCTTGGTCTTAGTCTAGGGCATGGAATTGATCATCAGTTCCTATCATGAACTAGACATCTATACTTAATATTCTGATTATGTTTCTCCACTTGATCTACGTAGAAAAGCATTTTCTTATTTGATCACACGCTGTGGCCACAGACTCCCGGGAGCACATCACATATCAGAACCCATAGGAGATCGCTATCATCTCATGATAGGCGATGGATGCTCTCTTGGAACTCACCAATCTTTATACATATTCTAACTGCACCGGAGCAAGGCTTATAATAACTACATTAGAACATTGCCGTCTTTTACCAGGACTTAGATACAATGGTCCCATATATGAGACTGCGTGGATCTTCAAGTCTGAGGACTAAATTCCATACTCAGAGCTGAGGAGTTCAAGTCATACCGATCAAGCCTCACAGATTTTCATATGACGACTCCCCGTGAGTCATTTCAGTCAACTTGACAACTTTTGTCAATTACCAACTAAAATTGCATAAACATCGTACGTTTGTAGCCTATGGAACAAAGATCCCATCTTATGGATGCAATATTTAGTGCAAGTCTCAGTTGAACCCTCGATGCCCATTCTCGGGGTTCTTGACTTGTAATATTTCAGATCCAACCCTCAGAAGCTGGTTTCATAGTTTCCATCAAATGCGCAACCCAACTTCATTGGTTGATTAGTGATCTGTGGGTTTTGTTGCAATGTATGAAATTACATGAGTAAGAACAACAAAGTAAGGCCAAATGAATACTTACTCTTATTCATTGAATTTCAATATTGCAAAATAAAAAAAATTGCTTAAATAGATTACAAAATAACTAATCTAATTGACTTTTTCTGGTCGCCTCACCTTAAGGCATCCACCAAACCCCTTGATCGCTCGCCGTCACATGCACTTAGGGATGTTCTCTTTCCTTTCTCTTTTATTTAATCGTCCTAGAGATGCATGCTTACCACATTGGGAACAATGTTGAATTACGTGGGGAGGGGAGTCTTGACGCTTGCTTTGCTAGAAATTTGTTCTTGGTGGATTAATTATTGACTGTCTTGGAGATATTGAATTTCTTTTGTTGTCTTGAAGAATGAATTTTTCTTGTTGGTTGATTGTTGCCCACTCCCTTCTATGATTGTTGAATGACTACGTGAGAACCCAAATTTTTTGAAATCTATCCTTGTGCTAGCTTCATGATCAAAGACTTAGGTTAATCAAGCAATAATTTGGTGATGTGTGATAAGAATGTGCATCTATTGATTTTAGACAACTTATGGCTTAGAACTTATTTTTGTAAAACTGGTGGTTTGACTTAAAAAATTGAGTGTGGGGAATTGGTGGACATGACCTACCTTGGGAGGAATTTTGAGCTTATACACTCATGAAATTCTATATTTTTTTCTTCTTTCGAGAGATAATGCTTCATGATTTTATTTTCCTAAAACTTACTTTGAACCATGTTGAAGCCACATCCCTATGTATACACTTAAAAATGATAAAGGCACTAGGATAAAAATTCCTTTGACTTAAAAAGACCACCCATACACATTTTTCTTAGTAATCCCATTTGAGCCTTATAAGCCTTAATTCCTTGTCATGCAATCCTAATTATGAACAAACTCTACCGTCCTTTTTATTACCCCTTGCTCGGCCCTCTAAGGACTAGTAGAGCATCAAGAAAACAAGGATGTATTCTAAGTATATGTTTTGACATTAAGTGTGAGGATGTCTCATCTATTGTGATTATATTTTGAGCCAAGAAAGTTTAAACCCTCTTCTATGATTGTTGAATGACTACGTGAGAACCCAAATTTTTTGAAATCTATCCTTGTGCTAGCTTCATGATCAAAGACTTAGGTTAATCAAGCAATAATTTGGTGATGTGTGATAAGAATGTGCATCTATTGATTTTAGACAACTTATGGCTTAGAACTTATTTTTGTAAAACTAGTGGTTTGACTTAAAAATTGAGTGTGGGGAATTGGTGGACATGACCTACCTTGGGAGGAATTTTGAGCTTATACACTCATGAAATTCTATATTTTTTCTTCTTTCGAGAGATAATGCTTCATGATTTTATTTTCCTAAAACTTACTTTGAACCATGTTGAAGCCACATCCCTATGTATACACTTAAAAATGATAAAGGCACTAGGATAAAAATTCCTTTGACTTAAAAAGACCACCCATACACATTTTTCCTTAGTAATCCCATGTGAGCCTTATAAGCCTTAATTCCTTGTCATGCAATCCTAATTATGAACAAACTCTACCGTCCTTTTTATTACCCCTTGCTCGGCCCTCTAAGGACTAGTAGAGCATCAAGAAAACAAGGATGTATTCTAAGTATATGTTTTGACATTAAGTGTGAGGATGTCTCATCTATTGTGATTATATTTTGAGCCAAGAAAGTTTAAACCCTCTTGATCTTTTTTTCTTTGCATTGAGGATGAGCAAAGGGTTAAGTATGAGGATATTTGATAGGAGTGCATTTTATGTTAATTTGAAGTGATATTTTTTTCATCTTTGCAATTAAAATGCTCCTAATATCGCAACATTAGTATTATGGATGGATGGAGTAAAAAAAATGAAGAAAGAAGGCAAAATCAATATATGGACGTATTAGAAGGTAGAGTTTAGACGTGCCCACACCTAACCTGCAGAAATGTGGCTGCAAAAAGGAAGGTTTGAGGCTCGATTTTTGGCAAGATATGAAGCTGATTGGAATACTTTTGGATAAATGGAAATCACTTTTTGTTGGAGGAATTTATTTAGGACTATAATTTTAATTCCTTTAGCCTTTTTTTCCTATTAGAAAACTGCCTTTTTAATTTTAGTAGAATTAGGTAACTAGTTAGTATATATATGTGCTATAATTCACTATGTAGACACTTTTTGAATCTTGGATCTTAGATTTTCGGTTCCCCTCTTCTAAATATTCTCTGCATTTTTATGATATTTTTTCTCTTTTCTATTCATGCATTCTTCCATGAGCATGTCTAGCTAAATTCTATCATTCCGGTTAAGGACTCGGAGAATGCTTAATTCCTACATGCTGTGAGATCTAATTTATGCTTTATACTCTCATTCATATTGGTATTTGTATTATTCTGTATTTTTATTACAAATAATCTGATTTATGAATGATAATGCTATTGCTCATTGTCAAGAATATTTGCCTAGCCAATTGAATTTACAAATCCATAACTGTTTGTTTAATTCAATAACTAGTGGTAATGCAACATAATTGATTATGAAAAGTTTTCGATTATTTTGCGTGGAATGCACAATCTAACTTAAATAAATCTTTGTAGGAATTTTTGATTAGAATTAGGCAATAATAAAGAATTAAAAGAAATAAACGAGTTCCAGGGGTGTACCCTTAGAGTTCCAGGGTGTTCAATGTAGCATATTAAAATAAAAATGCATAATTATTATAATGGGCTATGGAAGAAAACGAAACAAGAGGAAACATAAACTAAAATGAAGTCTTACCGTTTGATTTGAACCGATCGTTCTTCTTATTTGCTCATTTCGTTCACTCGAGGCTCCAATGGAGGAATACTCTAAGTTTTCCAGACCACACTGGAGATGGATTCATTGAACTCCTTGCTAGAAGAGAACAAGAAAATGAGACCAAGAAAAGAGAGTAGGTGGGCGGCTGAATTACGGAGATTCTAGGGTTGGAGGATTTTTGTTGTGTAATATCATTGTTAAATTATTCTAAATAATTATTTACCATATATATACCTTTGTATGGATGTACTAGAATGCGTCTAGGTCCATTCTAACATCCATAAGGTAATATTTCTCTTTATTCCAAATAAAGAGTGACTAGCATGCTACTTTTCAAAAGTTGAATTCCTAGTCAAATGTTTCCTTTCCTAGAATCTCCATGTGCTTTAATTAATGGTGTTGGCCGATTTTTTGATTAAAAACTACATGGCCTACTTGATTTTAATTAAATCCAATTTAATCAAAATCCACTTAATTAAACCCATTAAGTATTTAATCCAATCAAATACTTAAGCCCAAAATAGTCTTTTTTAATTTAATAAGTCCCAGTTATTAAATAATAAGGACAAACCCAAGACATACATTAATTTTATTAATTTATTCTTTGGTCTTCCATCCAATGGCTCTCTTATCTTGCAAGTAATCCAATAACTTGTAGAATTAATTCTAAATTAATTCTTCATTCCTTTCGGTGATTTGTGTGTGACACTTTAGGTTCACCTTTAAGCTAGACTTGTGTTAGTCCAACACTATTATCAATTAAATTAATTTTAATTAATAATTCTTGATCAGCCTTTGAACAAGAAAACCCGTCACCATGGATGGTTCGTCTAGCAATGGTTCAGGGCACAAAAGACTCGGTGAATGATCCGAGTGAACTTTTAGGCTATTCGAGTCCGCACGGCTATAGTCCTACCATCTACCGTCTCCCGGCCTAAGTCTAGGGCATGGAATTTGGTGTCGGTTCTCATCTTGAACTAGACATCCATGCTTAATACTTAATATCGTGTGATGCAAATTGCTCGACATAGGAACCTGTTTTTCCCATTCGACAATGACTATGACCATAGTCTTATAGAGCGTGGACGCATCTCAAAGTGCATAGGAGATACCTATCTTGTTTTGACAGAGGACAGATCCTCTTCTTGAAACTCACCGTCCTCGCTACATACTCTAACTGCACTGGACCAGACTTATGATGACCATGTCTGTGACAGGATCACCTCTCGCACAAATCCAAGATACCGCCGTCGTATTTACGCGACTGCCGTGATTCCTCAAGTCTGAGGACTACTCTCGTACTATCGGAGCTAGAGATTCATGTCATACCGACCAAGTCTCAAAGCCTTCCATATGACGAGCCTTGCTAGAGGAAAACAAGAAAAGAGAGTAGGTGGGCGGCTAAATTACGGAGATTCTAGGGTTGGAGGATTTTTGTTGTGTAATATCATTGTAAAATTATAAATAATTATTTACCATATATATACCTTTGTATGGATGTACTAGAATGTGTCTAGGTCCATTCTAACATCCATAAGGTAATATTTCTCTTTATTCCAAATAAAGAGTGACTAGCATGCTACTTTTCAAAAGTTGAATTCCTAGTCAAATGTTTCCTTTCCTAGAATCTCCATGTGCTCTAATTAAGGGTGTTTGCCGATTTTATGATTAAAAACTACAAGGCCTACTTGATTTTAATTAAATCTAATTTAATCAAAATCCACTTAATTAAACCCATTACGTATTTAATCCAATCAAATACTTAAGCCCAAAATAGTCTTTATTAATTTAATAAGTCCCAGTTGTTAAATAATAAGGACAAACCCAAGACACATTCATGAGATTACATTCATGATCAAGGCTTAGATTCTGGAATCCTTCCACAGCCACAGTCATGACATCAATCAAAATGTCAACGTCAAATCGTTGGAGTCCAACCTTCAGGAACACATTTTGGAAGACTGAGCTATTTCCAACAGGTTAAAGAGAAACAATTCCATGGAAGATAACTCGATTAAAACAGGCAAAGCTGCAGGCAAAGGAAAAAAGAACAAAGGTAACAGTGCTACTAGGACCCTTCCTAAAAGGCACACAAGGTCTGTTTCCTCTTCCTCTTCCTCTCTACAGTTTTAAATGATCAAAATTATGATTTGGAATGTTTAGAGGGATTGGTAAGACTGATACACAGAAAATTCTCTTTGATATGCTTTTAACTCATAGACCTCATATTTTGGTTTTGTTGGAACCTTTTATTCAAGTGGAAGATGCTTCTTTCATTCACATGTTTGGCTTTCATTCTGTTTTCTCTAATATTTCTAACAAAATCTGGTGTCTTGCTCAGTTTGGTTTGATGTTCAGGTGGTACAGGACTCTAATCAATTCCTTCATGTGAAAATCTGTTCTATACTTCTTCAAAAGGAAATTTTTTGTACTTTTGTATATGCTAAATGTACAGGAATCCAAGGAGAGCCTTCTGGGAGGAGCTTAAAAGGTTGTCCCTCGATAAAGTTCCTTGGATTGTTGGAGGAGACTTCAACACCATGCTACACACACATGAAAATCGAGGAGGCACTATCAGCAGCTTGGGCTCTATTGGACTTTAATGACATGGTCTTAGATAGTGGATTAACTGATGCAGGATTTGAAGGGGAACCCTTCACATGGTCTAACAAAAGGGTATGGAGGCGCTTAGATAGAGTCTTATATTCTCAAGAATGGGCAGAATTATTCAACTCCACCAGAGTTTCACATCTCCCCAGAAGATTGTCAGATCACCACCCACTGTTAATTTCTGCCACTAGAACTGAGGACAAAGTTCCTTCCTCGTTCATATTTCAGCATATGTGGATTATGCACCCCAACTTCCAAGAAATGATTAAACAATCCTGAGGCACTCCCATCCACGAATACGGTATGTATAGGCTGCAACAGAAGCTATAGACTGAAGGATCACTTGAAGCAGTGGAACATGGATATATTCAGCAATGTCTTTTGTCTAGTAGACCAAGCCAAAGTCGCTGCCAATGAAGCTGAAAAGCAGTTTGATAGGCTTCCATCCGAAGCTAATTTGATCAACCTCAATAGACAAAATGCTGCTTTGGTCCACGCTCTTAACCTTGAGTCTGAATTTTGGAGGCAGAAAAGCAACTGCAAATGGCTTGAAGCGGAGAAAGGAACACCAAATTCTTTCATTCCTCAATTAAGAATAAAAGGTTGAAGTCCAGAATCTCCAGAGTGATGGATAATCAACAGGAAATAACTGACTCTGCTCAAATTAAGGAATCGGCAGTGCACTTCTTTGAAAGTATCTTATATGATACCTCTGCTACCTCACTACCTCATGATTTTCCCTTCCAGTTTCCCCAAGTCCAACAAGATGTCATCCTCAATCTTTGTCAACCACCCTCTCAAGAAGATATTAAAGAAGTGGTCTTTTCTAGTAATAAAAACAACGTAGCTGGGCCTGATGGATTCTCTTCAGCATTCTTTCAAGCTTGTTGGGATACTATTGCAGAGGATGTCTTTGCAGCTGTCACGGATTTCTTTAAGGGCACTCCTATGCCTAGAAGCTTCACTGCTACATCTATCATCCTGATCCTTAAAAATGACTCTCCCTAATCTTGGTCCGAGTTCAGACCCATCTCCCTATGCAATGTTACTAATAAGATCTTGTCCAAGCTTCTTTACTATAAAATCTCCCAAGCACTACCTGATCTCATTTCCCCATCTCAGAGTGGTTTTGTGCCTGGTAGGCTCATTGCTGACAATATCCTTCTCGCCCAAGAAATAACGCACCATCTTGACATGAGACATAGCAAAGGGAATCTCATTTGGAAATTAGATATGTCCAAGGCTTATAACAGGGTCAAATGGAAATTTCTCTATGCAATTCTCGAGAAGATGGGGTTCCGTGCCAGATTTATTGCTCTCATCTAACATGCTATTGAACACTGTTGGTTTACCATTCTGGTTAATGGAGAATCATCTGGTTTCTTCAAATCCTCACAAGGTCTCAGACAAGGTGACCCTATATCACCTGCATTATTCATCCTTGCCTCAGAGGTTCTATCTAGATGACTTAACCACCTTTTCACACAGAATCTTGATATGCTCTATCAAACGGGCTGCAAAACTAGAGTGACTCATCTAACCTATGCAGATGATATCATTATTTTCACCAGATGTGAGGAGCAATCTCTGAACAAATTGATGCAATTCCTGGATCTCTATGAGAATCAAATCTGGACCAGAAATTAATCACTCCAAGAGTTTCTTTACCCCTGGTAAGAAGGCCAACCTCATTGCCCACAGAATCAAATCCATTATGGGCTTCAACCTTAAGTGTCTTTCTATCACATACCTTGGAGCTCCACTGTATAAGGGTCATAAGAAGAAAATTCTACTTGAACCCCTTATTGATAAAATCAGAAATAGGATCAGTGGATGGGAGCATAGACACATTTCACAAGGGGGTAGGCTTCAACTCATCGAAAGTGTTCTGCCTTCCATGCCTATTTACCTTCTTCAAGTATTGAGTCCTCCAGCTGGTACCCTGCAGAAAATAGAACAACTTTTTGCCAAATTCTTTTGGGGATCCACTACTGACCACAAGAAAATCCATTGGACTAAATGGGCATACATCTGCTATCCTTGTGAAGAGGGGGGATTGGGTATCAGAAACATCAGGGATACTGTCATAGCTTTCTCCATAAACTCTGGTGGAGGCTAAGACAAAAAAACTCTTTATGGGCTAGCTTTACTATCAGCAAGTATTGCAAAAAGTCCACACCTGCCTTTGCTAAAGCTAAACAGAAGGACTCTAACATTTGGAGAAGAATCTGTAGCATCAAATCTGTCTCTCAGGAAAACACTTTTTAGAGCCTTGGAGCTGGCAATGTCTCTTTCTGGTATGATTGTAGGCTCCCTACAGGCACCGTCCATTCCCTCTCACATCCCAACAGAGCCTCTAATTCCCTAGTCAAAAGCTTCTAGACCAACCATTCATGGGATATTGATAAACTAAAAGAAGTTGTCCCTCAGCATATCATGGAGCTTATTTTGGAGATCCCCATCAATCCACAATATCAAGATGTCATGCACTGGAAACCATCTCTCCATGGTTCCTTTTCTACAAAATTAGCTTGGGAGATTACTAGAGATCACAAACCTCCTCTGGCCATCTTCAAAAATTTGTGGCCCCCCCTTGTTAGACCTACCATTTCAATCTTCATTTGGAAAGTCCTACATAACTGGATACCGGTTGACAGCAGACTCAAACAAAAGGGCATTTTTCTGGCCTCTAAATGTGTTTGTTGTTTGAGGGATGAGGAAACTATCCCTCACCTCTTTCTTCATAACAAGGTTTCTCTTGAAGTCTGGAGTTTCTTTGCCTCTAAGTTTCAACTCAATATTCTAGTTATGGATAATTTTTCCATGATCCTTCAAGCCTGGAAAAACAACATTTCTAATCAACCACACATCAGAGATATTCTCCCCCTGCTGATCATGTGGAACGTTTGGATTTGTAGGAATGCTGTCATATTCGAAGGGGCTCCCTTCAAAGCGAATCGTATTATCTCAGGAACCCTCAATTACTTTCATCTCCTAGGTAAAACCAATCTCATAAGGGCTAGTCATTGGAAAGGGGACAAACCTGTTGCATCTCACCTTAAAATTCCTGTCCCCCAACAAAAGATATCATCCAGAATCTCTATTGTTAAGTGGATTAAACCAGATAGGGGATGGTTCAAATTGAACACGGATGGTGCCTCAAAAGGAAATCCAGGTATTGTAGGGGCAGGTGGTATCATCAGAAATCATCTTGGTCAGACTGTCCTTGCATTTCAGGAACATCTTGGTCTCACCTCTAACACAACAGCAGAGTTGAAAGCTATATATAGAGGTATTAAATTGTGCATTGACAGCAACATTAGGAAAATCTGGGTGGAAACAGATGCCAATGTTGCCCTCAAACTCATCTCATCTCCCTCCCAAGGGCCTTGACACCTTCAAAATTTGCTGCAACAAATTAGAAATCTTCTATCCCAGACTGAATTCAAGATATCACACATCTTTAGAGAGGGCAACCAAGTGGCCGATTATTTTGCTAACCAAGCATGTTTCAATCAACATCTTACCATCCTATCTCCTGATAACATCACAGGTATTCATAAAGGTTTGGTTAGACTCGACGCTTGCTCCTTCCCTGCTATTAGAATCAAAAGTATTAGTACCTCTAATTTCAGTTAATTTATGAAATTAGAGTACTTCATTACTGACTGGTTTTTTGTTGATACTCGTTGTCTTGCCTAAGCCTTTTCTATGCTGATTATGTGATTTTACTGCTTTGATGTTAATTATCGTTTATGGGTGATGTGGTGGGAAATGTTTTCCCCTTTTTTGTTTGGATACCTCCTGGTCTTGTCACTTCGTGTTGTGCTAGTGAGGTTGTAGCCAACAGTTATTTTGCAGGTGTTATGAACTCCTTTTACAGGTGGTGTACGATTCATGATGTGGTGGGATACCAAGAACTTTTTGACTCGCCACAAATTTTATGTTCCACCTATTGTGCTTTTGCAGTAAGGGAGTTGTATCATTATTTAGACTTTTGACTATATTGTAAGGGAGTAGTACTCCTTGTTTATGGTTTTCCTAGAAATCCTAGGGAGGTAGCTCTCCCCGTTGTAACTATATGAATATTTTTATATAGAAGGATTGGGGACTCCGAAAAGCTCTCCCCACCTCTAGGTGGTTAAGAAAAAAACAAAAAAAGGACAAACCCAGATTTAAATTAATTTCATTAATTTATTCTTTGGGCCTTCCATCCAATGGCTCTCTTATCTTGCAAGTAATCCAATTACTTGTAGAATTAATTTAAATTAATTCTTCATTCTTTTCGGTGATTTGTATGTGACACTTTAGGTTCACCTTTCAGCTAGATTTGTGTTAGTGTCCAACACTATTATCAATTAAATTCAATTTAATTAATAATTCTTGATCAACCTTTGAACAAGAAAATCCGTCACCATGGATGGTCGTCTAGCAATGGTTCAGGGCACTAGAGACTAGGTGAATTATCCGTGTGAACTTTTAGGCTATTCGAGTCCGTACGGCTATAGTCCTACCGTCTACCGTCTCCCGGCCTAAGTCTAGGGCATGGAATTTGGTGTTGGTTTCCATCCTGAACTAGGCATCTATGCTTAACACTTGATATCGTGTAATGCCAAATTGCTCGACATAGGAACCTATTTTTTTCATTCGACCAATGATTATGGCCATAGTCTTATAGAGCGTGGACGTATCTCAAAGTGCATAGGAGATACCTATCATGTTTTGACAGAAGACGGATCCTCTTCTTGAAACTCACCGTCCTCGCTACATACTCTAATTGCACTGGACCAGGCTTATGATGACCATGTCTGTGACATGATCACCTCTTGCACAGATCCAAGATACCGCCGTCGCATTTACGCGACTGCCGTGATTCCTCAAGTCTAAGGACTACTCTCGTACTATCAGAGCTAGAGATTCATGTCATACCGACCAAGTCTCAAAGGCTTCCATATGACGAGCCTTGCTAGAGGAAAACAAGAAAATGAGAGCAAGAAAAGAGAGTAGGTGGGCGGCTAAATTACGGAGATTCTAGGGTTGGAGGATTTTTTGTGGTAATATCATTGTAAAATTATTCCAAATAATTATTTACCATATATATACCTTGTATGGATGTACTAGAATGTGTCTAGGTCCATTCTAACATCCATATGATAATATTTCTCTTTATTCCCAATAAAGAGTGACTAGCATGCAACTTTTCAAAAGTTGAATTGCTAGTCAAATGTTTTCTTTCCTAGAATCTCCATTTGCTCTAATTAAGGATGTTGGCCGATTTTATGATTAAAAAATACTAGGTCTACTTTATTTTAATTAAATTTAATTTAATCAATATCCACTTAATTAAGCTCATTAAGTATTTAATCCAATCAAATACTTAAGCCCAAAATAATCTTTATAAATTTTATAAGTCCAACTTATTAAATAATAAGGACAAGCCGAAGACATAAATTAATTTTATGAATTTATTCTTTGGGCCTTCCATCTAATGACTCTCTTATGTTGCAAGTAATCCAATTACTTGCCGAATTAATTCCCCGTTCCTTCCAGTGATTGTGTGTGACTCTTTAGGTTCATCTTTCAGCTTAACTTGGGTTAGTGTCCAACACTATTATTAATTAAATCGAATTTAATTAATAATTCTTGATCAACCCTTGATCAACTAAACCTGTCACCATTGGTGGCCGTCTAGCAACGGTCCATGGCATTAGAGATTAGGTGAATTATCCGTGTGAACTTTTAAGCTCTTCGAGTCCTTACGGGTACGGTTCCTTCCATTTACCGTCTCCCGAACTAATTATAAGGCATGGAATTTGGTGTCGGTTCCCATCCTAGACTAGGCATCTATGCTTAATACTTGAGATCGCGTCATGCCAAATTGCTCGACATAGGAACCTCTTTTTCCCATTCGATCAATAACCATGGCCATAATCTTATAGAGCGTGGACGCATCTCTTAGTGCCTTGGAGATACCTCCGTCACGTTTTGACAGGGGACGGATCCTCTTCTTGAAACTAACTGTTCTCGCTACATACTCCGACTACACTAGACCAGGCTTATGATTACCATATCTGTGACACGATCACCTCTCGCACAAATCCAAGATACAACCGTCGCATGCATGCAACTATCGTGATTCCTCAAGTCTGAGGACTACTCCCGTACTATCGGAGTCGAGAATTCAATTTATACCAATCAAGCCTTAAGGGCTTCCATATGACTATTCCCATGAGTCATTTCAGTCAACTCGGCACCTAGCCAATCGACCCACTGAGATCGGATACACATCCCACGTCTCTTGCCGATGAAATGCGGCACTCATCAAATGAATGTGACTCTTAGTGCAAGTCTCAATAGGATTCTCTATGTCCATTCTCGAGGTCATTGACTTGGAACATTTCAGACCCAACCCTTGGTAGTTGATTTCATGACCGCCATCCAATGCGTGGTCTAACTATTGCCGATTGTTAAATTGGTATGTGGGCTTTGTTGTGATGTTCAATGTAAACATACATGATGAGCACAACAAAGAAGATGCCAATTAGCGAACACTCACCTTATTCAATAAAACAATATTACTTAAATAAAGATTGCTTTGAATAGTACCAAAATCGCCAATCCAATTAGCTTTCTGATCACCTATTCCAACATTCCCAAGGTTGTTTACTGATTAGGGATTTAGTCAATGGACGTTCCTTGACTGTCGATAAGTTAAGGAAAGGTGAGGTTGTACCAATGACCATAACCAATTTATCTATTATGAGTGATTGCCATTCTTGCATCTATGATCAATCGTGGAATGAGCATGATCCTGTAACTGAAATATGTCTCTCATATTACTCCTCTTTTAAATACTACCTTATTCTAGTTGACTTTAGATTTAGATTTTAAAATAAACTCCCCCTTTTTATTTTTTTCTACTCTTGAAGGAATTAATTTAAAATCAATGTCAGTGGATTCGACCTACTCACTACTCACATAAGTTTTTAGTAGAAAAATATTTTTAGTGGATTTGACATCCATCAAAGACAAATCAAATTTGCTTCATAAAAAAAGAAATTAATTCTACAAATAAATCAGTTACTTGAAAATTTCTAAATTACAGGAAAATAGGAATTATCCAGAATTAATTTTCATTAGAAATATGCAATGAACACCCTAATGCATTTTAGCATAGGAAAAAACATATTGTAAGCCTTCCATATGAAGATGATTTTTCTGAGAAAAATAATCCTACAAAGGCAAGACCTTGCCAAATGAAATCTAAATATTTAGAACTATGCGAAAATAAAATACAATCCTTAATAGATAAAAAAAATTAATCAGGTCCTCAAAATCACCATGTTCTTGTACCACTTTCTATGTTAAATAAACATGCAGAACAAGAAACAGGAAAGCATAGGCTTGTTATAAATTATAAGCCCCTTAATAAATTTTTAAAATAGATAAGATATCCGATTCCTAATAAAAATTTTTTAGATAGGTTGCCTAAAGAATCATTTTCTCAAAATTTGATTTAAAATTTGGATATTGACAAATTCAAATAAATAAATTAGATAGATATAAAACTGCTTATACATTCCCTTTTGAACATTACGAATGGAATGCAATGCCTTTTAGTTTGAAGGATGCACTTTTAGAATTTCAAAATATTATGAATAATACTTTTTTAATTAATTTTCAAATTTTATTATTATCTACATTGGTGATATGTAACATCCACAATTTATTAGTAGATAATTGGGGATTATTGATAAATATTTAAGAAATTCAGTTAATTAGTAAATAAACTAAAGTAGAAATTTGAATATATTAAAACTTGAATGGAGTAAATTGGAGCTCATTATAATATTTGAGAGCAAATTATATTAATTAAGAAATTAGATATGACATAATGGGTATTTTAAAAAAAATTAATTAAATAAATAAAATTCATAATAATAAATATAATAAAATAAATACGTAAATAATAATATATATATATATATACACACATAGAGAGAGAGAGAGAGAGAGAGAAAGTTGAGAGTGAGATGGGTGGGCCATCAACCCCACCGCCTCACCTACACACTACACACTATTAGATATAATAATATATATATATATATATATGTATGTCAATATATATATATATATATATATATATGTATGTCTAATGATATTAGTTAACATTTTGCATAAGCACATACACATATTCACACACTTGACGGTGCGATTAACAGGACGTGGCGACAAGATAGAAGGTTAAACAGCCCTTCGTGATGACTGAATGATTTTGTGATTTGAGGTAAGATAGTTAATTGGATCTATATATATTTATGTATCAACTTATTTATATATGAACTTGATCAAAAACTATCGTGTTTAACTGGATTACTTAGTTGTCATGTGATAGTGGTTATATGCTTTGTCTATGGTAGAGTGTGATACATAAGGTGAATAACTGTGATATACTTTGATTTGATTGTTGAATAAAGATCAATGGTGGAGTTGTTGTAAATGAATATGACACGAATCTATTTTATAATTGACTAGAGTCAAATTATGAAGTTGTCAATCTACAAATCATACACTGAGATGAGTGTCGATTGGAGTTGAGTTACGGAGTTGACATAACATGAATAATTTACTAAGATGAAAAGATGGCTTAATTAACCTAGGACATATTCAATGATTTACGATGATGTGATGTGATGTGATTAATGACGAGCTGTGTGCTATCATGATGATGTGATATATGATATGAGGAATGGATAACCAAAAACTAATTGGATTGGTTGTTTTTCATTCAACAGTCTTTATCAAATAATATTAGATTGATGAATACGGTAAGAATTCATCAAGATGGGAACGTGTTTCGTAGTGCTAACCAGTGATATTGAACAGGGTTTCAATATCACAATGAAATGTCGACAGACCGAAAGGTTGAGTTGGGCTATGCATAAGTTTGGCAGCTATGAAACCAACTCTTGAGGGTTGATCTGAAATGTTCCAAGTCGAGGACCTCGGGACTGGGCATTGAGGGTCCTATAGAGACTTGCACTAAGTACTGCAACCGTATTTCGTCGGCAGGAGATGTAGGTCATCAGTGCAGTTTTAGTGGGTTAGTTGACAATATAGTCAACTGACTGAAGTGACTTGCGGGAATCGTCATATGGAAGCCTCTTAAGGCTTGGTCGGTATGACTAGGATTTCGATTTTGATGGTATGAGATTAGTCCTCGGACTTGAGGAATTATGGAAGTTACGTGCATAGGAAGACTATATCTTAGATATGGCGAGCGGTGGCTGTGTCGTGAGGCATGGTCGTCATAAGCCTTATCCAGTGTAGTCGGAGTATGTAGTGAGGATGGTGGATTCCAAGAAGGATCTGTTCCTTATCAATATATGACAGAGATTTCTCCTATGTACTCTGAGATGGTTTAGACTCTAAAAGTCTTTCGCCAAAGCGATTGATCGATCAGGGATAGATTTCCTAGATCGGATCAGTAGAGTAAATGCATCTTGAGTATTAAGCATAGTTGCCTAGTCAAGGATAGGAACCGACATTCAATTTCATCTCCTAGACTAAGACTAGGAGATGGTGATAGTAGGACCGTATTTGTATGGATTCAGAGCTTAAATGTTCACGCCAACATTCACCTAGTCTCTAGTGCCATTGACTGTTGCTAGACGGCCACCCATGGTAACGGGTCATTTTTAGTTATGTGATAATCAGAAATAATTAATTAAAAATTAGATTTATCTAATTATATTGATGACACATGCCCAAGTCTAGCTGAGGGTGAACCTAAAAAGCCACGCCCTACCACTATAATGGGATGGAATTAATTTGGATTTATTTCTAAAAGAGTCGGATTAATTTAATTGGATTAAATTAATCATTAGAGAGAATAAATGATTGGATCATTTATTTAGACCAATCCATTGGATGGATGACTTGAAATTTAATTAATTGAATTAATTAAAATTTCAAGTTAGCTATTAAAATTAATTGGATTAATTTTATTGGGCTTGGTCCAATTTATAAATTGAATTTAAAAATTGAAAGAGAGAGCATGCGCTTGGATCTTTTAATTATTAAAATATAAGGAGTTTAATGTTGGGTTTATGATTAAATTAGATTTAATTTAAGTCAATGAGACGTGGACTTAATTTTATCGAGTCCGGTCTATTAAATACAAGCCTAAGGCCTTGGTTGGACCTTCACTAAGTTAAGGAGGAAATTTTGGAGGGTGTCAGCTGATTTGGGAGCCTCAATTTTGTGCAGGAGGGTGGCTAGGGTTAGGATGGTTGTTTTTTAGCCTAATTAGGTTAGGACTCCTTTTATGTATATGACTAGGTTATATATATACTATTAATTAAACTCTAGCCACACACACAACACATACTAGCCCCTCCGAACCTTCAAAATTTCATGCCTCTCTCTCTCTCCTGTGTTCTCCATTTTTAAGTTTTTCTTTTTGTCTTAGAGATAAAAAATAACAAAAGAGAGATCAAAACACATTAATTCATAGCGATTGTTTTGATCTCCATCTCTTATGTGGAGATTTTTCTAGCATGAAATTTTCACATCCTTTAGTGGTGGTATGTCATTCTTGGAAGGATCTCAAGATCAAGATCACCGTAGACGGATCCAGAAACAAAAATGGAGAGGAGTGAATGCTTGTAGTTGTACGAGAAAAACGACAAAAGGCAAATTTGATTTACAGTTTTTCGCACTTTGTTTTTCTCGTATTATTCTTGGCATATGTATATGAGTTTATTTTGTACACTGAATGCCCGAAAAAGATCAAGGATACACCCCTTGATCGGGATTAATTTCTTTAATTATCGCCTGATTGATTGTTTTTTCATTTTTTCGGGCTTCTGCCGCGCTTGTTGGGCCGATCCGCTTCCTTCAGGTGGTATCAGAGCCTGGTTCGGTGTATAGGCCTAGAATCTTACATGTTTAATGCGTTTAAGCATATTTGCATGTTTAAATCGGCTTTGGAAGCATGCTTTTTTATTTTAATTGCATATCTAGATCTAGGATTTATGTGTTTTAATTTTGCATTTAATTTTTGGTATGGGAAGTTTTTGAAATTTGGAATTTCAAAAAATTTGATTTTTTTCTTGTTGTTTCAGAATTGCAGAAAAAAAAGGGGATTTCAGAAAAATCGAGGAAAACACAGTAGACGGCCGCTGTTTGCCGGCCGACCGTCTGACCCAATTTTTTCTGTTTTTTTGCCAAAATTTTATATTTTATATTCTTCTAATTTCTGCATATTTTTTTTAAATGATTAATTTTGATGAATTTAAATTTTTGGTTGAGATTTGGAATTTCTTATGATTAAATTACTAAAATTAATTTGAATGGTTTTCAAACAAGAATTAATTTTTGCATGGGTTGCACTTATGTCCATTATTAAGTTGCATTATTTTACATATAAATTCCTGAGATTGGATGTGTAATTAATTTATAATATTGGATGTCATTTATTAATGCATGGTTTGCTTTATATTTTATGTGCATGTTTATTTTGAAAATAAATGTGTTATTTTGTTAATTGGATTAACATGGATGATCACGAAGCCCATTAAACCCTGTGTATGATTTATTTTCTATTGGGTTGGGGTGTGCGTGTCTCTTATTTTCTTTTTCTCTTCAATTTTAGCCTAATATGTTTAAGGCTTGCTTTTTCTCTGTTAATGTATTCCCCCCCCCCCCCCAACTACTGATTGGGGTTTATTTTTAAGTTGTTATGGGAGTAGAATAGGTGGAGAGATTTTATATTTATTTTATTTTTAAATAATTGTAAAGAGCAAAAGCCGAGACGATGGAGGCCCATGGAGGAGGCCATGGGACGGCCCACGAAGATCCATGGAGAAGAGGCCCTAAGAATGGAGCCCACGAAGTAGATGAAGAAATAAAGAGAGATTACAAGGCCCATAACATGTTATTGGGTTATATATCTTGTAATAGCGTAGGCCCACCCTTAGACTGGCCATAGATCCCTTTACGGGCATAGTGGGCCACATAGGTTTTGGGCTTGTGATCATCCAACAAGGGCGTGCTAGGCTTTTATTTTGCATGCGATGCATTTTATTTAATGTGTTAATATATTATATACATTTATCATGCAAGATGCTAATATTGTGATGAGGTTTCAGTCACATTAAAATGAACTTTCACTTGGTTGGACCAAGATAAAATATTAGACCCTAAAAAATAGAAATAAACAAATAGCTCGTTATTCCATACATTCCATCCATAGTAATATCGTGAGGAAGCCAATTTCACCCATACGTGGTCTCACGAGTCGTGGCACATTTGGACTGAAATGAAGCTGCACTATTACTGTGACGAAGTGAATACACACCTATTTTCCCATCTCACGAGTCGTGGGGGGCAATAGTGTGTGCTATGATTCGGTTGATGGATTAGGACTAATGCCAAGTGATTTAATTTTCATGCCTTCCATCCACAATAATATAGTAAAGAAGCTGATTTCACTCATACGTGGTATCACGAGTCATGGCACGTATGGATTGAAATGAAGCTACACTATTATTATGAACGAGAAGACTAAGCTTTTGTTTCCCTAGCTCACGAGTTGGGGGAGGGGGGGCGATAGCTTGCGCTATGATTCGGTTGATGGGTCAGTCTAACACCAAGTAACTTGATCTGCTTGGAGTCCACAGAATCACGTGAAAAAGGTGAGGCAAAATATCTTGGGGATCTCATAGGACGAGAATGGTACTGGATACCTCCCACAAGGCTATTTCCATGTGAATTGTAAAAGAAGAGCATGGGGAATTTCCTTTGTGGACCTCAAGCCCACTAGGAAAATGTTTTTCTCGAAACCCCATTTGAGAGTGATGGGCTTTCGCAACAATAGTAGGAGGGTTAATTACTAAAGTCCAAGTCCTTAACTTGAACATAATATAATCATTATCTGCTTATTTCTTTATTTATTATAATATCTGAGAATCCACTTAATTCTATACTTGGGGCTCATATATAATTTGATGGAACAAACTATTCAAATTGGCTGAGAAATATGAGGATAGTCCTCGATTTCGAGAACCAGACTTATGTTCTAGATAAGTCCCTACCTTGGATTTTACTGGAAAGGTTCCTGCCCGGGAACGTTTGATGTTCAAAACGTTTATTCAGTGGCATGAGAACAACTGAAAAGTACACAATATCGTACTGGACTCGATAAGTAACGAGATACATAAATAGTACATAAGGTATGAGGACGTCTAGTCGATAATATACCACATGAAATAACTTTGTACGACACCGAAATGGCATATTAGATATGCCGTAACGAAGACATTCTTCAGCATGATAATGATTAAGGGATCATCCGTACGAGAGCATGGGGTGATGATGCTATCCACAGTGGAGAAGCTCAAAGACCTCCAAGATGATTTCAAGAAGGAAGAAATGTACGTTGACTTGATTCTACAATATAAGCGATTTGGATCTATTAGCTTTCAACATCTTTACTGAGAAGGAGAAAGACAGCAAAAACTCTTTTGTGGGACAAAATGAGTTTACCAGTTACGCATTGGATTGGATCCAATGTGATATCTGTGAGTTATTAAAATACACAAGATCAGTGTGGGGGTTCACAAGTCTAATTTTGTTTGACGAGTTTCAAATAATTAGACTCGGAGTGGTGAACCAATATGATCACCTTTCGATTGAATCGAGAGGGTGTGCATTTAGTGGGAGTTTTTTAATAACGAAAATGAGAATGTGGTTCTCACTCGGTGAAGTTCTTTCTGAAAGGATCATGGTTGACTGGTCTCTAATAAAGAAGAAATCAAACTAAGTTGGACGTCGTTTGATCGGTGTTTTACTGAAATAGATTTGTTGTTATTGTATGATGAAATTATCGTCCTACAAAGTACTTGAATTGATAAGATGGTTCTATACACGTCAAGAAAATAGTAGGAGTACATTTTCATAAAAATTCTCAAATGCATCATTCGTACTCAACTACATCTCTAACTGACCATATTCCAATCCTTATTTGTCCATGGAATTAGATTTTAATCCAAAAGGACATAAAGAGGAGTGATGTTGAACATCGTTTAGAATCAATGGTTTAGAGCCCAAGGATTCACTAGGAAGTTCAAACTAGGTTTGACACTTCATAAAACTAGAATATTCAATTTATCAAAGGATCATATTGGGTATGATATGATAAAATGATCCTAAGGTCAGTGGGATTGGTTTTCAATGTGCTTTTGTGTGTAAACGTCTTACTCATTTAGAATGAGGTTAAGATGTTTTGGAAACGCAAAGACACTAAGATATAATTATTCACGAAATTCTCCATAAAAGGAATTGGATTCCTGCATTAGGGATGAACTCTTCAAGAATCAGTCATAGGAGACTCATGAGAAAGCTCAAGCTATTCAAGACTCAATCATGGTTGACTGATGAGAAAGCTTAAGTTGTTCAAGACTCAGCTGTGTCTAACTGATGAGAAAGCTCTGGTGTCTTGGACATCCCCTACATCTATGCTGAAGAAAGCACGAAAGTGTTGGTTTGGTGTGTTGGATCTGATGTTGTGTATGCATAGGGCATGACACAACATATATCGAAAATACACAAATTAGCAGTAGACAGTTGTGAAAAAAGTCTTTAATACCAGAATAGGGATTAAAGAAGTGTTTCTGACATACATTTTGTGAGTTGATTCTGGAAGGCTAAAGTGATACTAGCTTCCAAACTCGTGGGAATAATGGATAAGTCCTCAAAGTTAGTCACGTTTGGACTTAATGGTACGCATGGTAGCTTGAAAGGATTTCAAGTTGATATCCCATCTTAAAAATTGAAAGTGGGATGACTTTAACAAGCCAGTCTAGGAAAGTGGTTTGGATCGAAAAACCATATCTATTGGATAGATGGTGGCTAGCACAATCAAGCCAATTGTAGCCTTGGAGGAGAATGACAAGCTAAGGCAATAGCCTTGTAGGCCCGAGATCTCATCACAAGATCCGCGAAAATTCTTAGATAACAACCATCTGCAGGAAGCAATGGTCAAGGAAATACATGGTTGGACCGTGTAGATCCAGCAAAAAATAAAGAAAACCCAAGAAATCGAGTCGATATCGTAGATTGCTCAAGTTTAGAAATTCTGAGCGACATGAGTAATTGGCTTAATGGTCAAGCGCGAGATTGTTGGAATGAGTGGCCAAAAACCAATTAGATTGGTTGTTTCCATTCGACAGTCTTTATCAAATAATATTATATTGATGAATACGGTAAAATTCATCAAGATGCAATGTGTTTCATTGTGCTTACCACTGATATTGAACGGGGTTTCAATGTGACAACGAAATGCTCATGGACTGAAAGGTTAAACCCGTGGAGTTGGGTTGCATATAGGTTTGGCAGCTATGAAACCAACTCTTGAGGGTCGGTCTAAAACCTTCCAAGTCGAGGACCTCGAGATTGGGCATCGAGAGTTCTATGGAGACTTGCACTAAGTACTGCAACGTGTTTCGTCAGCAGGAGATGTAGGTCATCTGTGCAGTTTTAGCGAGTTAGTTGGCAAGGTAGTCAACTGACTGAAATGACTCGACTCGCGGGAATCGTCATATGGAAGCCTCTTAAAGCTTGGTCGGTATGACTAGGTTTTCGGTTCCAATAGTATGAGATTAGTCCTCAGATTTGAGGAATCATGGCAGTCACGTGCATACGAAAATTGTATCTTGGATATGGCGAGCAGTGGCTGTGTCGTGATGCATGGTCGTCATAAGTCTTATCTAGTGTAATCTGAGTATGTAGCGAGGACGGTGAATTCCAAGAAAGATCCATCCCCTGTCAGTATATGATAGAGAGTTTTTCTATGCACCTTGAGATGGTTTAGACTCTAAAATTCTTTGACCAAAGCGATTGATCGATCAGGATAGGTTTCGTAGATCAGATTAGTATAGTAAATGCATCTCGAGTATTAAGCATAGTTGCCTAGTGAATGATGGAAAATGACACCCAATTCCATGCCCTAGACTAAGGCCAGGAGACAGTTGAGAGTAGGACTGTACTTGTATGGATTTGGAGCCTAAATATTCACGCCAACATTCACCTAATTTCTAGTGCTATGAGCTGTTGCTAGACGGCCTCCCATGGTATTGGGTTATTTTCGGTTATGGGATAATTAGAAATAATTAGTTAAATAAGATTTAATTAATTATGTTGGTCACACATGCCCAAGTCTAGCTGAGGGTGAACTTAAAGAGCCACGCCCTACCACTAACGAGACGGAACTTTTTTAGAAGAGTCAGATAATTTTATTGGATTAAATTAATCTTCAAAGAGAATAAATGATTGGATCATTTATTTAGATCAATCTATTGGATGGATGACTTGAAATTTAATTAATTGGATTAATTAGAATTTTAAATTAGCTATTAAAATTAATTGGATTAATTTTATTGGACTTAGTCCAATTTATAAATTTAATTTATAAATTGAAAGAGAGTGCACGGGCTTGGATATTTTAAAAGATAAGGAGTTTAATGTTGAGCTTATGATTAAATTAGATTTAATTTAATGCCATGAGACGTGGACATGATTTTATAGAGTCCGGTCCATCAAATACAAGCCCAAGGCCTTTGTTGGACCTTCGCTAAGTTAAGGAGAAAATTTTGGAGGGTGTTGGCTGATTTGGGAGCCTTAATTTCGTGCATGAGGGTGGCTAGGGTTAGGATGGTTGTTTTGGAGCCTAATTAGGTTAGGACTCCTTGTATGTATATGACTAGTTCATATATATACCATTCATTAAACCCTAGCCACACACACAACACATACTAGCCTCTCCAAACCTCAAAATTTCATGCCTCTCTCTCTCTCCCATGTTCTCCATCTTAGAGATCAAAGAAAAACGAAAGAGATCAAAATATGTTAATTCATAGCGATTGTTTTGATCTCCATCTCTTTCTGTGGAGATTTTTCTAACATGAAATCTCCATATCCTTTAGTGGTGGTGCGTCATTCTTGAGAGAGTCTCAAGATCGAGATATCACCATAGACGGATCCGAAAACGAAAACAGAGAGGAGTCAATGCTTGTAGCAAAAACGACGAAAGGTAAATTTGATTTACAGTTTTTCGCTCTTTGTTTTTCTCATATTATTCTTGGCCTATGTATATATGTTTATTTTGTACACTGAATGCCTGGGAAAGATCAAGGGTACACTCTTTGACCGGGATTAATTTCTTTAATTATTGTCTGATTTATCATTTTTTCAATTTTTCACACTTCCGCATCGCTTTCCGGGCCGATCCGCTTCCTTCAGATTGTACTATAGATTATCATCTTGGGAAAGCGAGCATAGTAGTGGATGGGATGAGTAGGAAGAGTGAAATTAATTTTAGTTAATTTAGGAAGTCTTAACGTGATCTTGTCATTAGAAATAATACCAATGACTATGAAGTTTATTTATTTATTCTCTTTTGAAATTTATCTATTTTTATTTAAATTTGAATGGATTGGATTACAATTTGAAAACACAACAAATGGAAGGAAAGTAGCAATTTTTTCCACTCTAAATGAATTTTTTTGTTAAATTTAATGAAATAGTTAACGGAAGGATCAAAACTGCCAAAAAAATTAACGTTTGAGGACCAAAATTACAACCCTAAATTATTTGAGGACCGAAATCGCATCAGCGTGAAGGGTATCTAGGTATTCCGGGTAGCGAGGAATATCTTGTACTGATAGCTACACACTAGAGTGGTGTGGAGGTGCGAGGTTCGGTGTGATTTTCTGTGTTGGGATTGCTACACACTTGGTCAATTGTGGGGATATCACATACAATGGGTACTCTGTGCTGATGATTATATGATATTGATTGAGATGATCAGAGTCGGCAAAATCATTGAATATGATTCAGTTAGACTAAGCGGGAAACAAAAAGAAAATAATTAATAATTAAGAGAATTAACTTTGATGATGTGTGAATCATGATGTGGATGATATTTGATTCTGATATTGGTTTCGCTTAATTATTGATATTATTACTTCGTGATTTCATGAAATTTGTGTGACAAGTGTCAATTGATTGGTATAATTGAAACTAGTACTTCACTGATTATAAAAATGAATATTGGTTGATTGTGGTCATTTAATGACTTGGCCTTCTCCTATACGTGCCTATATGTGTGTGTGTGTGTGTGTATATGCTAATTAGCTATACTTACTGAGTTGGCAACTCACTCTTTATCACGTACATAACCAGTTCAGCAGTGTCATCTTAAGTCGGGACCTCTAGCTACATAGATACTATAATGTTATACCAAAAATTTGTTGTAGTACTTTATTCATTTGAGGTTTATATAAATATTGACGAAAGATGAGTTATCTTATTGAGATAAATATGAGTTTGTTAGGATAACTGAATGTGATTACTGAGGGGATGTCACAATGATATTCTAGTCTTCTCTAATGATATAGAAGACCATTTCAAATATTTAGAAATGATTAAGATATTAGCATTTCAAAATAGTTTAGTAAAATTAAAATAAAAAATGAATCTTTTCCAATCTAAAGTAGGATTTCTAGGACAAAATATTAAAAAATGAGAAATTATTCATATAAATAGGAGTAGAGAATTTCCTGATAAATTCTCTAATAGAATAATTGATAAAGCTCAATTGCAAAGATTTTCAGGAAGCTTAAATATAGTACGATCTATTGGCATCCACCAGATTAAAACATGATCCAACGGATCATATCACATTGTACAATGTTATCCTTGTATATAAATATTGCTCTTTACCCCCATAACCAAGTTCGAACACTTTTCCAACTCATATTCACTATATACTCTTGAGAATTTTTATTGACTTGATCGTCCGAGAATCATCGTCGGAATTCCCTCCGACTTGGCTCAAATGTGTATCTCTTTTGCAGATTTCAAGAATAACCCACTATTTTGCGAATACTTGACTCGAAGATCCTCGAACCATTCTTCACACCTGCGGATACCTTTTTTATTTCCAAAATACAACATATTTATTATTAAGTCTTGATCTAAATTAACATATCTCCCGATGCCGTGGCACGGGTTTTGTAATAATTAATATAATGTTTTATTTTTTTGTTCAAAGAAGCTAACCCTCTCTAAAGACAAAAGTATGATATGTTCGAAATAAAAAGAAAAGTTTGTGATGAAGCATGATGTAGCTTTCTGTGGTGGTGGTAGGTCACTGCACCCTCGTGCCACTGTCTTTGGATACACAAAATCAGCACGTTGACAATATAATATACTTGCTCTTCTTTGTTCCTTCTATTACATATAAAAAAAGCTACAAATCTTCACATGCCTGTCATTTGCTGGTAATGAAAAGGGCTTTATCCAACAAGAAATCGAAAATCCACGTCAGAGAGAGAGTGAGAAAGAAAGAGAATCAAGGAACTTGAGAAACTGAGAAGCGAATGCTACCAAACCAAGAAAAATTGACTTTGTATATTCTTGAGCCCCACATTATGCTTCTTGTTCTCTCTATATATACGCCTTCTTTGGTTCATCTTTCTCTTCCATTTTCGCTTGACCTCCATTGGAGCAAAGCTGCTCGTTGAAGGTATCATCTTTCGCTCATTCATTCTTTATTTGTTTTCCTCGTAATGTCCCATGTTTTTCTTGCTTTCTCAACTTTTCTGGTTTTTTTTTTTTTTTTTTCTGGTTTTCTTGCTTGGTCAGTGAGGGCGTGAATCTTTTGTAGTTTTGAGTTTTAATTCGGAGTAGGTGAGGAGAGTAGTGATTTGGGGAGGAGAAGACTAATGGATTTTTTCTGGATTTCTGATTTTAAGTTGGATTTCTTGGATCATGTTTCTGACTCTTCGCATGTTATTCTGATGAAATCATTTGGCTTTTTGTTGTATAAGATGTAGTTTTCTATAGGACACTTGTTATATTCATATATATTTTCTTTTTCTTGAATGCACTGGTTCTATGTGTCAGGATTTTGACATTTTAGTAATTACATATGACCTGGTGATGGTTTTGAGATTTTAGTAACATTTCATCAGTCAGCGTTCTGTACTCGTGAATATAAATTGAATCATACTCCCAAAGAATTAAGAAAGTGTGTGAAAGAGTTGTGATGGAGGATTGACTGACATGGTCGGAGAATGTACTGTAAAGAAGGAATGGAAACCTGAAAATCTTAAACTCTGAATATTGTTGCGAATCGGAGTAGTCCTGCAAGATGAGCCCTTTAAGCTATTAGTCCATAGTATGTGAATCGCGTGAAAGAAAAGAAAAAGAAAAGAGAAAGTGGTAGTCGAACCAAGATTGCTTCATTGCAGATGCTATAAAATTGAAGCACCACGACATTTCATTCTTCTGTTCTCCGAATGCAAGCAAGAGCCGGATCGAGGAGTGAATAATATCTACTTTGCTGACACTTCTGAGTGAGGTGGTCAGAGATTGAGCACACATAGTGCATTATTGCTGAATTCTCTGTTCTCTTATTGTATGAATTAGTTTTGATCAATACTGAGTTCGGCAGTACCAAGACCAACTCTACTTATTGTGAGATTGATCTAATATGGGCTATAGCACATTCTGAAGCACAGTTTCCATCTTCTATTTGCTTCCGTAAATGTCTTCTCACTTCTGCAGGTGATGCTATTGGTACCAGTTCTGCCATTTGAAGAAGTCGTTTGCGAAATCTGAATCGAGGCTTTTAACTGTTTACTAAACTTGTGGTGCTTCGCTGTTCTATGGATTATGCTATGAGTAACCATGCTACTATAAATACTTATGCTGTTAGTTTGAATGCAAACATGATATTTGGATAAATTTACATGATATATTCGTTGAAGGTAAACATGATATTTCAAAAAATTCATCCTGATTCCTTAAGCTGAATGTAAGTTGGATCACTTGCTCTCACTATCAAGGTGGAGTTAAGATTTTTATGTACTAGGATTCCCGCTATAGTTTTTTATCGTTTCATTTCACTAGAAGGATCTTGAGATTTATCATATTCATTCTTATCGAACGAGAATATCTCATATGCAGAGCTACACTTGATGAAACCTTGAGTGGCGATTAAAGCATGCAATTTTCAGAAGGTATTCTAAAGGGGAATGGTCTTTTATTCAAAAAATGATGGAAGATGGAAGTTAATGGTAGAACTTCCGATTGCAATGAGAAGAGACCATTGGAAAATTCCACACCTCCCTACGAACAGAAAAATCCAGCTGAGAGCAGCACAAACACCTCTGTATTTGTCAATCACGGTAGGCCTTGCTTATACTCTTTATCTGTTTATAGAGTAGATCATAGATGCTTCTATGATCATGAGATTTCAAGAACTGGTTTATATTCACTCCATCAATACTAAGCTGGATACGGCATGTCACAAGGGATTTGCCTTTTCTATTTTTCATATGGACTTGAATCAACTGTTTATGTCTAATTTTTCCACCTGCCGTTGAAAAACGGATGGCAACATTTCTTGTACATGTTTGCCAGTAAAATATCTGCCATGCACATTGTAAATCAGTATATTTCCCGGCAACTCACATTAATACGTGAAGTTAGATAATTCTGCCCGTTCAAGAGACAACTCAACATCTAACGTAATTTGGCGCTTGTTATTGTATCTTTCATTGAGATATAGAAAAATCATTTTTTTTTCTTGTTATCCGAACTGTAAAAGACAAAAGTTGAGAAAAGCTGTATAACATGTCTGAATTATGCAGCTGCAATTGTATGGATGAGAGCAGAAGAAATTGGACTGGACATGTATCCCAGATGTCACAGAGAACGCCAAAGGATCCAATTATAAAGTACTTTAAGTTCTAGACTTGTGTTTATATGAAATGGGGTTATGCTTCTCCGTTAGGCTAATAAAACTAATGAAATATGTTGTTTATACGTTGTAGGTTATAAAGATGTTGATGTTTTCATTATTTGTTCTTGCAGCTGGTCCACGACATATGAAGACCTGCTCTTGACTACCGACCCTTTTCCTCAGCCAATTCCTTTAGCTGTAAGTTGGCTCTCGGCTATATCATGTTTTAAATTCCTTTGCTATGCAACTAGTGTAGATGTTCTTAATCATCTGCACGGGAAGTTAGATGCTATCCATGCGGGCAACAGCCCAACTTGGGTACAAAGTGTTTAGAGAATATTCGATGCCGTTTGTGTGGGTTTTTTACTCATGTGGACGTGTGAGCTGTTGCATTAACATATGATGACATAATCATTGAATGAAAGCCAATGTGGGTACAAGCCCACATATGGCGGCATCACCACCCTCACATTTAGATCATGCATGCCAAAATCAGCAATTACTTTATGATATATTCTTGATCTAACGGCTCATACATGGGCTACCACTAACATGGATAGCATGAAATCATCTCGTTTAGACAGTGACGTAACGACACACAAAGACATGCATGCATGTTGTTCATTTTGGGAAAATACTGTTGAATTGAGTAGAGACGCTCCTCTGGACTCTGCAGGAGATGGTAGACTTTTTGGTTGATATCTGGCACGATGAGGGGCTTTTTGATTAGATAATTTTGTCGAAATGCCTACTTATGTGGAAATATCCATGTTGCTCGTGGCAATAACCATAACCTTTCCCCTGATTATGCTCGGATCTTTCATGAAACGCTGTAATGGAGAAAAGCCCTTTGTGGATGAGCCGAACACGCATACTTGTAGCAGCTTCAAGCTCTTCATTTATTTTTCCTCGTTCTTGAATATGAACTACATCGTTTTCTCATTAATTGGGAGTACATTTCATGTTGGAATTCATAGTTGCTTAAACAATACACTGAGTTAGAGATAGTTGTAATCTGATATTATAGTTGGTAGCATGCTCTTCTACGAATGTAGAAGAGCGAGCAGTACATTTTATTTTAATTAAAAGTGTATAAATATGTTGACATTCTTCCCTACTTGTAATACGAATGACAACTAAACTTCTTTTTTTTTTTTTTTTTGGACTATGTATGTGATGGTACCTTTCCGTAAATGTCTTAGTTCTAATGATGCGTTAGTACCAAAATCATGGTGACAAATAATGGTTGTTGAGTAATGTCCTAGCCTGACTGGTCAGACGCCCCGAACTAGGGGCGGAAATGAGCTGAGCTCGGCCGAAAATTTGAGCTTGAGCTCACGAGCTGGAGCTCATTTAATCGAGTTGAGTTCGAGCTCAATTATTTTTTTCCCTAAAATATTTGGATTTAAAAAAATTGGACTATTGTACCATGTGGAATACATTATTAAATAAATTAAATAAGAACTAGGAAGAAAATATTCATAAGAAGACAAAAAAGAAGCAATACAACGAAAGAATAATGACAACCATAAAAAATCATTGTGTTCAATTATTTAATGAGAATTAACCAGAGTTCCATACCACTACTTAGTTTTTAAACTAACACCAACAAATTCACTTCACTTAATTCACAACTCCATCAATCCAATCATTTAGCGGTTACGACCAACCCATTCAAGTAATAAAAAAAGCTATAACTTTACAATCATACATAAGCATCAGCAGTACAACGGCGCTCTCCACGTTTACTAAATTTCAACTCAAATAAACAAAGATTTTGAAGTAACTGCAAAATATGAAAAATAGGAAAATACCCTCAGTCAGATTAAATCTTTTTGTATCACAGTTAAAAATATACTTTGAGATAAAAAGATAGTTAAGTTGAACCGAAACTAACCTAATATGCATTTTTCTTACCAAAAACATCATATTTCAGAAGCATTGTCAACACTTGGGAGGGTTACATGTATCGCTTTTCTGTCATTCTACAAATCAATACAAAAAATTTAGTACCAAACAAAAAACAATAGTAATTATATAATACAACTAAAAAAATTAATCACAATCAAATAATACCTTTATCTTTTCTTTACTTCAAATATTTTCTCAACCAATCTCCTCCACACATTAATACTTGAACTGTTTAATGATTCTACTTATGGCACTAAAATTAGCCTCAGAAGCATCAGTAGTGATTGGTATAGCAAGAATATCCCGTGCCATAAATGATAAGACCTTGTACTTGATCGAATTAACTCTCCACCATTCTAAGACATCAAATTCCTTTTCAATTTTGTTGTCTTTCTTGATTGTAACAACTTTCTTCAAGATATATATCAAGTTCTGATTTATGAGGCTGAACAGATTGAACTAACTCCAAAAAGTCAGCATATTGTGACCGACCTCTTGATATTCCAACATTACTAATAATTTGACTTGAGAACTGCCCCTTGCATTTGCCCACACGACTCACCTTCATCATTATATATCAACATATATTCAAAATAGAGTTCATGCAAGCATTTACAGACAAAGCTCATTTCGCTTTCTACTTTTTCGGACAAATAAAGCTTAGGAAAACAAAACTCAAGCGCTTTCATCTTACACCTCGGATCAAGAATGGCTGATATTGACATCAACAAATTAGTCTCACCCCAATATTTGTCAAATTTGATTTTCGTTCTTTCAACCATTTTTCGAATAAAACCATCATTGTCTGATGACTTCTCATCTAATAATACTTTAACTAAGTTGACTGCATAAGAAACAAGTTTGAAGTTGGGAAGTCACTCCCAGAAATGATGTGTGTGGCATCCCAGGAAACTTCCAATATCGAACATACATTTTCAACTTTTTTTCAATCTTTAGGACACGGGCAATTATCATAATATGGACCTTTAGAGGCAAATCTTGGAAAAACATCCTTTAACTTGATTGCATTAGACAACATCTCATATGTAGAGTTCCACCTCGTTCGACAATCATCAACTAACTTTCTTTCTGGCAAATCTAGTTGTTTCACAATTTTAAAAAATAACAAAAATCTTGCATCTGATCGCCGAACATACTCTATGTTGTCACGTATTACTTCAATGATGTCTTTAATTTCACAAACATCTCGAGCTATAAGGTTCAGAATATGAGCATAACATCTGACATCAAATAATTTCCCCTCACAAAGCAATTATTTCTTTCTTTGTGCATACATCTTCACATGGAAAAGGACAGAATCATTTACAGAAGCATTGTCGACAGATACTGTGTGAATTTTACTCTCAATATCCCAATCTTCCATGTAACACCAAATAGCATCAACAATCTCAAGACCTCGATGAGGAGGTAGAATGCGAACCAAGTTGAGTACACGCTTTTGTAGTTGCCAATTTTGATGAATCCAATAGCCAGCTATCACCAGATACTCCATCTCCTGATTTTTTGATTTCCAACAATCAGTCGTGAGACTAATTTTGTCTACTTTTTGCAATAAGTTCTTCAATTTCTTTTTCTCAGCCTCATAGACATTGACGCAATATGTCCTTGTTGTTGTTCTTGAAATTCCTCTCCACTTAGGCATTCCCGTTCACAGAATAAATTAAATCCCTCTTCTTCCACTTCAGAGAAAGACTTCTCATGCAATGCATTATTATCCAGTAAGCTAGTGACTCTTCATAGCTTCTATGTCAAACTTCTCATCTTGTAAAGCTGGATATGATGCTGGATCAACATTCTTGGGCATAAACCCAAGCTGTGTTTGCAATGAATTCTGTCTTTCCTTCATAGTTTTTGCTCTAAGATGGTTGGCACAGTGTTGCAAGTGTCTGTGCAACTGAGTTGTTGGATTACTTTTGTTTTTCGTGAACATCTTCTTGCAGTGGTTACAAGAGAACTTTACAGTGCCATCTGCATCCTTAACATCTTTAAATTCTAACCAAACGGTTAATGTTTGTTGTCTTTTGGCCTTCGGCAATGAAGTTTCCTCAGGTTTATCAACCTCCATTATATCTTTTACTCATGTCAATATTACTTAAGTTGGGAGATGGAATTGTGTCATTCATAGTTTGTTGAGTTATGTCCTCTTGAGGTTGAAAGATTGAATTTGTTGAATCTACTCTAGAGGTAGAGACATAAGGTGAAAGATTATTATTTTGGTCTCAAAATTCATATCTAAAAAACAATTAAAAGCAACTCAAATAAATCACTCAGAAAGGCTTAATTGTAGTCTGGTATGTATGATTGCAAAAACAAAATCAGAAAACCAGTCCGGAAGCATTTTTTTATCATCATTCATACGTCCGATCAGCAATCCTCACCTTGATGGTCAATCATCTCTAATACATTAATCGATAAACACATCGTAGGAAAGCTAAATATAAAATTAGCTAGACAATACACAATGTCAAGATAAAGTATTACATGCATACACAACAAAAGAAAACTAGAGACATTGACAGAGTGGAAGAGGCTCAAAAGGATCCATTGATTTCTATAATCGGAGAGAAAACTGCCCTCATAAAATAGGTAGTTTTGCAACATCATAGGCTCATAGCCACCACTCAGTCACTATCAGTGCAAATAAGCATATACTTCAAAAGATCAATACTGCTACTACACAAATTAGGAACAAAAGATTATCTCTAAATCAAAAGAATTATGTTAAAAACATAGATACTCATATCAACGATAACAAAAATCCAGCCAAAGTCCAAGCATAACCAAACAAAGTAAAAAAAATTCAACCAGGCATTTTATCAAATGCCTTGAAAGAAAAACTTGCTCAAAAAAATTTCTTCTACAAACTGTAAAAGAAATTTACAAAAAAGAAAAATTCACTTATTAATAGTGGAGTCGGAGCAAAGGTGTGCCGTGTGCCGATGGATTCGTGGATGTGAAGCTAGAGTTCTGGAGTTCTGCAATTGTTTCTTCACTTTGCGCAACAGAGAGAGTCAGAGAGAAAGAGTTCTCCTTCTCAATAGTGAATAGGCAATTCTCAGATTAAATATTAATTAATTACTATCTTTTCAACTTTTCTTTTTTATTTCTAATTTTAATTTTAATAAATTGCTTGATTTATTTATTTATGTAATAAATTTAGAGATAACTAATATATTTATTTTTTTACATTAAATAACTATAGGATTAAGACTAATAATAAATGTATTTTGTTGTGGTGGATATTAAATATAACAATAAAATTCATATATATTACATTAAATATTTATTTATAAAAAATTATCAAAATGTACTAAATTATTGATTAATCTTATTTTTAGATAGTACAAACCGAAATATCATATTTTAATGTCATCTAAAAACTAAAATATGATATATTGACTAATAAGTCTAATTTGTGGTGAATTTTAGACACAACATTTTGTTTTAGTGGATATTGAAATTGTAACGATAAAATTCATATGCATTATACTATATATTTATTTATAAAAAAAATTAAAATATACTAAATTGTTGATTAAGCTTATTTTTAGATAATATAAACTAAAATACCATATTCCAATATCATCTAAAACTAAAATATGAGATATGTACTAATAATTCTAATATATAGTGAATAAATGCTTTTTGTTGTGATGGATTGAAATTGAAATGATAAAATTTATATGCATTATATTAATTTTTTATTTAAAAAAATTATCAAAACGTACTAAATTGTTGATTAAGCTTGGTTTTAGATAATATAAACCAAATTATCATATTTTAACATCATTTAATACTAAAATATGATATATTAACTAACAAATCTAATATATGGTGATTTTTTAAATAAATACATTTTGTTGTAGTGGATATTGAAATTATAATGATAAAATTCATATGCATTATATTAAATATTTATTTACAAAAAAATTATCAAAATATACTAAATTGTTGAGTAAGCTTGAATTAAATAATATAAACCAAATACCATATTTTAATGTCATCTATAACTATAATAGGATATATTGACTAACAATTCTAAGAGGGTAATTGCACTTTTAGTTAGGATAAGGGGTGTCTCACTTTTGGTCCCTTGCTTTTCGAGGCTGACGGATTTAGTCCTCAAATTATTGAAAAATTTGCATATTCAGTCCCATTCATCTCTTTTTGCAAATAAAGTATCTTGCTCGGCCAGAATAGTATCAGAGCCTAGATTTATTGAAGAAATATATTGTTATATTGTATTTAAATATTATTTTCTACTAATTGAGGAGACTCTTCAAGAGAAAATAGAACCGAACGGAAGTTCAAGTTGTAATGACAAAGAGAATATTTCTAGATTTTGGAAAAATAGAATAAAGACTTTTTCAAGGAAATTCTTTGGAAAAGTGGTGAAGGTTCCAAGTGGATCAATCCAACTCTTCTCAAAGGAGAAGAAAAGGAAGAACGGAGGAGGAATTTCCAAGTCCGACAGACATTACCAGGAAATGCGGTGAGATGTTTGCATTCTACCGAAGTACATGTAGAATTTCAGCCAGGAGAAACGGAATGGGTAAATTCCTTCACCGTTACCTGTCTAAAAATTATGATTAGAGGAACTGCTTGGAAAGAACTCGAGCCGGATAACTCGAAGATCTCCCAAGACTTGAGAGAAATTCAGAAGACCGTTCAAGACTATGGACATATGTTAACTAATGTAACTGTGAAAGTAGATTCTCTGTGACACAAGATGGATGAAATCCTTAAGATCCTTCCAAATCTACACAAGGATCTTACAGATCTGAAGATAGAAATTAGAGATCTAAAAAGGAACCAACGGGAGAATCCTGAAACATCCATATCCAGACAAGAGCGGATCAGGGACGCCCTTGGGACAGTACCTCTTCTACATCAGAAGGGGAAGGCGAAGGAGATTCTCAAGCCAAAGACACGAGATGAACATATTCGAGAAATCCTTAACTGCATAAAATAATGGAGGTAACTAGAGCTGATCTATCAGCTCTACAAGAATTGGATGAATCCTTTTTCCAACTCGGAATTGTGGAATTAGTCAATGTGCAAACCAATGAAGTTACTCCAGCACTACCACTGCCAGAAGGAAGCACATGTTCCAATGAGCCTCCACAGGATCATCCAATGAGGGAAAGTGAGGATTTCTACACCAACTCGACACCGACGTTTGTGGGAACCAGACTTAGAGAAAATCCAGGGAGAAATCCTATGAGGGTACCTGAGAATACACCTTACGCAAGGACCATGCTCCAGCCCTTGCATCCATATGGTGCCGTACTAAACCTGGATGTTATCGACTTCCGAAACAGTGAAAAGCTGATAGATGAATGGGTAGCAGCCATAAAAATAGCGGCAACCACTCTAGAACTCGATTAAGAAAACTTCATAAAATTAGTGGAGTTAAGCTTGGAGGGTTCTGTGAAAATCGAATGGGATAATACCCCAGCTGATACTAAAGCCAATATCCTTGCTGGGGATTTAAAGAGTGCAATAGCAGATTGGCTAGGGAGGCTTATCAAGATACACTTCATCGGAGATGGATACTTCGAAAGAAGTAGAACAGAAAAGGCTTGAGGATATGCACAAGCTCTCTTTGGCCTTGAATTAAGAAGTATTTGCGAAGTAGATGAATATATCTATTGGTTTCGCAAGTATTTCTTCCAGAGTGAAGTAGCAGTGGAAGTGGCAGCTCCAATGTTCTTAGCAAAAGTCTGCAGTTTATGGAGGGAAATGTTGGTCCAATCATACAAAGTACCTAAGGGACAGATGGATTCAGTAGCAAGGAGAATGTCTTTCCTTAAAGACAAGTTGAAGGATTGGCGTTATCAAGCATCCATCTAGAAAAAATATGAAAAGGCTGAGAGGTATGATTAAATGAACTCCTCTCTGTTGTAATAATAATGACTTTCCAACTATTATAGGAGAATCATGTGGGCCAAGGAAGAGGAAGAAGAAAAGTAGTGACTCTAGGAATTCCAAAAGAACCTCTTTCAAGCGGAGATCATGGTGGTCCAAATCAAAAGCTAGAACATACAAATTTGGACAAAGGAGTGGACCAACAAGGGCTTCATCCCAAGGATCTAGACGAATAGATACAGGATCTAAAGGAAGAATCATTTCGAGGAGAACTTTCAGATGGGCCCATACCCGAGCCAATGAAAGTTTCAAAAACTGCAACTGCTGCACAGGATAATGCCTATAAATTTTCGCAGCAAGCATGGTGATTTTGATGCCAAATTAACTCATCCGAAAATGCAGGAAAAAAGAAAATTTGGTAAAGTTCTTTTGTGTTTTAGGCAACAGGGACTCATTGATATTGATAGCTTCTACGAGGAATCTGAGGAAGAGATTAAGAACCTCAAGGAAGCATTGCAAGAATTAAAGACCATGGACATAAGCGAGGAAAACAAACTTTCTCTTGAGAATGTCAAGAGGCTCATCCAGAGAAACTTTAGTGAGAACCCTCTGGCATGGGGGAATAAGATCGAAGCTACTATTAAGATTAAAGAGGAATGCAAATATGAGTATGTTTGATATAAGCCTATCCAGATGAACATGGAAGACAAGAAGGATATGCAAATGATTATCAAAGAGCATATCAATCTTAGACTCATTGAGCCTGGAATCTCTGCCTACAGTAGCCCTGGTTTCCTGTGAGAAATCATGGAGATTAAAAGAGGTAAACCCAGGTTGGTAATTAACTATTAAGGCATTAATAAAATATTAGAATTTGATGGTTATTACATTCCTAGTAGAGACCACTTGATTGAGTGCATTAAAGGTGGAATAGTGTTTTCCAAATTTGATTGCAAGTCTGGTTTTTATCAAATTAAAATGGAGAGTGACAAATTTTACTGCATTCTCCACACCACAGGGATAATATATCTGGAACGTACTTCCAATGGGTCTAGCTAATGCACCCCATATATTTCAAATAAAAATGGATAATCTTTTCAAGAATTATTTCGAGTTCATATTTGTCTACATCGACGACATACTAATTGCATAAAAAAATATGAAAAATCATATTAAACATCTTGAAATATTTTCTAATGCATGCTATAAACAAGGTTTAGTACTTTATGAGAAGAAAGCTACTATCGCAGTCAATAAAATTGAATTTTTAAGAATTCTTATTGACAAAACAGGTATTGAGCTGCAGGAGCATATTGTGAAAAAATTCGCAATTTTCCAGACGTACTCAAGGATAAGAAGCATTTACAAACTTCTTGTGAGTGGTGAATTTTGCAGGTATCTTTATAAAGGATCTTGCAAAATATAGTAAGGATTTCCAGCCACTTTTGAAGGAAACAAAAAGTGCAAACTGGAAATGGGAGGAAATCCATACGCAAAGGGTTCGTGAGCTGAAAAAGGT
This sequence comes from Sesamum angolense, assembly GCA_034509725.1. Taxonomy (NCBI): domain Eukaryota; kingdom Viridiplantae; phylum Streptophyta; class Magnoliopsida; order Lamiales; family Pedaliaceae; genus Sesamum; species Sesamum angolense. The sequence continues at coordinate 8,765,353 of JACGWL010000016.1, forward strand.
TTGCAATAACCTACCAAAGCTTGCAAAACCAAAGGACGATGATGAACTGGTGGTGTACACAGACGCCAACGATTATAGATGGGCAGCTGTGCTCATGAAAAGGACCACTATAGGGGAAGAGCCTTGTAGATACACTGGAGGGTTGTTCACCGAACAACAAGCCCAAGTGTGGTACATCAACCAGAAAGAGTTCTTTGTGGTTTGGAAGGCTTTTCAGAATTGACCTTTATTTTTACTTACTAAAGAATTCACTTTGAAAGTTGATAATATTAATGTTAAAGCTTTCTTTAAAAACAAATTAGAATCTAAGATTGAGAAAGCGCGTATTATCAAATGGCAAGCTGAGTGCCAATATTATTGCTATAATATTGTTGTTATAAAATCTCATGAAAATGTTCTAGCAGCTTTCTTGACAAGAGATAGAGGCATCCAAAGTGAACTCCATCATGTTAAGGTTTAGGCACCTCAGAGAAAACCTCGAGGAGCTTAACAAGAAGTTTGGATGGCTAGCTATGAATGCACAAGTGGCCAGACAAATTCAAAGAGTTGATCTTGACACTGGCCAAATCGCAATAAGAACTACCATGGTGGCCTCAACCTCACAATGGAATGACCTACAAGAACCAATTCGGAAAGCATCATCCGCGAAGATGACTAACGAGTTGCAAGAGCATGACCCCAAATGCCTTTAGAGTACAGGACTCTAGACCTATAGTGGTAGATTCAAGTACTGCTTGCACAAGGCCATCGCCAGACTCGGGTGAAACGGCGATAAACGAATCATAGAGAGTGCAAACCTCTGATGATTCGAGTCAACCCAACGCCTCTGGGGTAAAAGAGGAAGAGATTAACCTTACGCCAATGATAGACACTTCTAAAGTTAATACTAACGAATTATCTTCTTCTTCTTCTGCTTGGCAGGTTTATCAGCGGATGTTGGAAAGATTAATTTCCCACAAAGGAGTTAACCCAAGCATGACCATTATCGAGACATCCGGAAAATATAATAAGGTCTGGATGTTGGAAGGGTCTAAACCTGAAGAAGTCCGAGAGTGGTATGAGTTTGGAGCTCTAGCTTCAGTCCATACTATGTCACCAAGTTTTCTGAAATTAAAGTTACCGGAATGGATTAGTGCGGCGATATATGATTCGTGGCAAAACAACCCCCACTTAAAAAAAGGAGATATCTTGGAGCTAAAATTCATATCAGTCGCTCCAGAAACTGCAGGGAAGGGATCGCATCTAGCGTTCTATTTCATCAAATTGCAGAGACCAGACATGTTAGCTTTTAACAGAATTAAAGCTGCCTTAAAAGAAGCTCCATTGGTGTCAGCTATTAGCGAAGATGACATTTCCACCAGAAGAGCTTGGGGTCTATGGGTCTGTCTCACTAAGATGGACAAAGTCAAGTATCCATTCAAAATATTCTCCAACAAGGTGAATTGATCATTCCTGTTAAACTCCATGACAGGGAAGAGCACTGAATTTGCAGAAAGCATGTTCGAGAAAAGAAGATGTTCATATGAGAGAACAAGCTACCTGCAACTGGGGCCACAAGGATGAAGATATGCAACATATTGTATGTTGGGCAATGGCATAACCATGTATGCCCTTGCTGTGAAAAATAAGAAAAACCACTTCTCGGAACCAAGATACGAGTCACCCAAAAGGAACTCGCACTAAAGCTGGACAAGGGTAAGAGGAAGAATTTTTACAAGGAGAAGTAAGATTCGAAAAATGTAAAAATTCAAAAAGGAGACTATCGGTAGAAAACAACAAAAGCCAACAGTCAGAGTGAAAGTAAAAGGAGAGCTAGCAATTAAATGGCTAACAAGCATGAATACCAGCTGAAAATAATGATGGCGAACGCAATGATGTTATCCAGATGGTGAACGCAATGACGTCATCAAAAATAGGTTTGAAATCCGCATTTGGAGTCCGCGGATAGGTATAAATAAGGAAGCGACGAAGCAGAAGGGGATCATCAGAAATTTCCTCCTACTCTTCAAAAGCATAATAATCTGAGTCTTTTAATCTTTGTAGTTTTCAGCTTATTCAGTTTATAGGTATTAGAGTAAGTCTCTGTATTAGAGTATCTTCTACTTCCTAAGGTAGGAAACGAAACAGGGTTGTGTCGTTTGTTGCTGAAGGAGCCAAGTTCCTGCGAACCATCTGCTGCAGTAGAGTGGTTAGAGGAAGTCCCTAAAATCAAGGATTTGGAATACCCAGAAACAAGGCGGTCAGAAAAAAGGTACGCATTTATGGAGGCTTAATTTATTTCGGAAGAATGATGGGCATAATTTTGAGCATAAGAAAGAAAAAAAAATGATTTTAGTATAGGACTAATACTGTCAAAATTATGAAAATTTTGGGACCATATGTGTCTACCAAATAAAGCAGGGGACTAAAGTGATAATGGCCCTATTTAATGGGATCAAAAATGCAATAAACCCATTATAAATAAGGTGAATTTTGAAATAAATGCATTTTGTCGTAGTGGATATTGAAATTAAAACGATAAAATTCATATGCATTATATTAAAATATTTATTTATAAATAAATTATAAAAATATACTAAATTGTTGGTTAAGTTTGATTTTTAGATAATATAAACTAAAATATCATATTAATATCATCTAAAACTAAAATAGGAGATATTAACTAATAATTCTAGTTTATCGTGAATTTTAAATATTTATTTACAAAAAAGTATCAAAACTTACTAAATTGTTGCTTAAGCTTGTTTTCAAACAATATAATAAAAATACTGTATTTTATTGTCCTATAAAATTAAAATAAGTGATATATTGATACATAATTCTATTATATGACGAATTTTGAATAAACTTGATATATTATCAAACATGTACTTAAATAATATATATAAATAAAATTAAAAAAATAATTTAAAAAAAAAAACGAGGCGCATAAACACCAGGAATAGCTCGATCTTGCCAAAGACTCAAATGCTTGCGAGTCGGCTCTGCTCATCTTGCACCCCTAGCCTGAACCTCCCCAAAAAATGGGCTGAGTGAAAGAAAGAGAATCAGAAGCAAAAAACTGCAGGTCTCCTTTGACCTGCAATATCTTCACCATTAGTCCACGTTGATCTTAGAATGTTCCTTGAAAATTCTTCGACCTTATAGTGAAAAAAAGTTTGGTACACATCAGTACAATTTATCATTAATTTAATGTAAGTTAAATTTTATAATAAGGTATTATAAATATATGAGTAACTTGAAATGTTTTAATAACTCATAATAAAATTGCATAGAAAATATAATTTTATATGTCAATAAACAACATCCCAAGCTACCTACTTAATAGTATAATTAATACCTCAAGTTCAATGAAATAAACTTCAACTAGAACAAGGGCATTAAATAAGTTTATGGTAAAATTAATTATTTGAAAAACAAACTTAGAATAAGATCAATTTATTTCATAAGTGGTTTCACAATTAATTGTATTTATAATATTAATTATAAAATCATAATAATATTATTCAAGGCTTATTTTATGAATTAAATAAGTCTATGATTTGTATTATTTATGCACTGATTATTTGGTCTATGAGACTTCTGCTACATCATTTTCAGCAGTAAGTAATTTAATTTATATATTTAATTCGACTCTAATTTAATAAAGTTAGTCAATGATTTTATGCTTGTTCCATTTAATTCATTTCATAAAATATTATTCATCAATTTAGTATATGAGTAAAAAATAAAAATAAAAAAAAATTAATTTTTTTTTTGTTTGCACAACTAAGAAAAAAATTAAATTTTTATTTCATTTGTGAAGAAAATTTAAAATATAAATTAATTTAAATGATAACTTTTTTTTTATTACAAATAGGGATGTAAAACGTTAAGTGATATTTAACAAATGAAATAAATATAAGGATGGAAAAATAATATTATAGAGAGATATAATTATAAGATCAAAAATTATAATCAAAGACAAAAGAATAAAAAAATTAATTATCAATTTTTTCACATGAAGTAATGGTAAATTTCTCATCATAAATATAGAGATGAAAGATAAGTATCATAGAAAGAATTAATTATAAAATTAAAAAGTTTATAAGAGGGAAAAATCTAAATGTAAAAAAATACTTCCTTATTAAAAATTGAAGATCATAAGTTTAATGAAACATAGGAGAAGATTCAAGAGAACTATTAACTACTAATTTTTTTTTTTAAAATAATTAATCATTTGATTTAATGGTTATTAACTAACATTACAAAAATTTTAATCTAAAAGTCCTTTCAATCATCACTTTGATCACAGACAAGTTTTACTTTAAAGAATAAACACAAATTTTACGTATAAGATATTTATTTTAGGGTTAAAAGCAGACACCCCCAACCTTTGGGGCGTTTTGCACTTTGCTCCCCAACCGTTTTTTTTTTTACAAGTCACCCCCAACCTTTGTATTTTATAGCACATAACTTATTTTTTCATTTTCAGGCGAATCTTGAGGGAATATTCCATTGGGTGTACCACACGCGACTTATAGTTGTCTTCTCAAAGGATATTTAAGTAATTCACCTTATCCCCTCTCAAATTAACTAATAAAATGAAAGTCCCAAATCATTTGCCCTAATTTCTTCATACACACAACGACTTGACGGAGGATTAAAGAGAAATGGAAGACAACTGCTACTGTGGGCGTCGATCAGTGAAGAAAACGTCATGGACAGATTTGAATCCAGGCCGAAGATACACTATTTGTGATAAATTCCGGGTAAGTTCAATTTCATTGAAGGAAAAACTGACGGAAGGAGAAATTTTTTTTCTTATGAATTTTTTGTTTCGGAAATCTGGTGTGTAGCAAGTGGGAGGTTGCAGCTTTTTTTCTTAGCTTGATCCTCCAATGTGTGAGCGTTCGCGACAAATTATCCCGGGCCTACTTAGAAGGATCAACCGTCTTGAAGATGAAGAGAAAAAAGAAGAAAGAATGAGAAGTGGCTGTGCGGGGCATTGTGTTGTAGCTTGCTTTTAATTTATTTGATTTTATGATGTAGTTTTTAAGGTTAGTTGGCAATTTTCAGATTTTGACATTGTTGTATTGAAGCCAACTCGGTTGTAAAGAATATTTGACTATGTATGAAGCTTTAGTGAAGTGGAATTCTTTTGTGTGGAATGAAATTTATTGCTTTTTGTTACATTTGCAATAAACTGAACATATAGAACATGAGTACAATGTGTAACAAAAATAGCCTGTACAATGTGTAAAAAAATTGCCTGAACATGTGTACAAGAAAACCAAAACAGAAAATGACATTGAAAAAACTAGAATTAGATTGAAAACATCAGTTGAAACATAGTCTTTACATCTGCATAAACTGAACATGTAGAACAAAAGGAACAACAAAATGAGGTTGATTTTTACAAGCCATGGTCTGCAATAAACTTCTGCACTGGACTTGCACATGTAGAACCAAAATATAGTCTTTACATGTGCACTAAACTTTACATTTGCAGAATTGAAAGCAATAAAAATATTCAAAACATGCCCATGCAATTTTCAATCTTCTACTGTTGGCTGCAGCCTGGAGGTAGTTCAAAGTGTATATCTTGATTAGCAGCAGTGGATGGGCTTGGTGAAGCTGCATGGCCTGCTGGAGCTGTAGTCTTGGAATGACTTGCTAAAATTGGAGCCTTGGAAGGGATTGCTGAAGCTGCAGTCTTGGATATGCTTGCTGGAACTGTAGTCTTGGATGGGTCTGCTGAAGCTGCATTCTTGGATGGGCTTGCTGCTGCAACATTTTCAATAGTTTTCTTCTTCTTCTTTTGCTGGGTAGATGGACTATTATGTCACCCTTGTTTTGCCTTGCTTATGACCATCATTTTCTTCCTTGTTTTGCTAGGTGTCCCAGGCCCAGTTACTGAACTTTGGCTCAAAGGTAAGACCTCAACCTGTTTTCCTTGCAACTAAAAAACAACATCAATTTTATGTATTTGTATTAACTGAAGTATCATCATTACTACTAAATTGTTACTTACTGCAGCAACACTTCTAGTTAATGGCCTTCTAGAGGTTGTCAATTTTGATTCTTGACTCATGACATCAGCTTTTCTTTTATCTTTCTGTTCAAAAAAATACAACAACAGTAAAAATAACCAACATCAAACTAAGATGATAACCAACAATAAAAAACTAAGATGATTACCTTTGGTTTGAAACCTGGAGGCACCTTAACATGTTCCTCTGGTTGTTTATTTTTTCTATTTTGAGGACACGTTCTTTTGTTATGTCCAGCAACATGGCAAGTTTTACAAGTCATAACAAGTCCTTGCCTGCCTAGTTTTCCACGTTTTTCACCACAATTTGTAACTTCATCCTTTTTGTTTTTCATTTCATCAAGAGTCTTCCTTCTGTCTTGCTTCTTGGGCCTTCCTGACATCCTTTCACTGATTGGAGGCAATAATGTTGGTCTGTCTGAATGAGGCCATTCTTCTGGTCCAAGCAGAGGCATCATCAAGTGGTTGTAAACCCTTAAGAAATTGGACTTGTGTAATATTCATGAACATAATCCTCTGGCTTGTACCCCATGAAATACATGCCAGAAATTGCATGTGCACATGGGATTCCAGTAAGCTGCCACTTCCTGCCAAAAGACAAATATAAAAAGAAAGTATAAAACAATTACAAAAACAGTAACTTTGATTACCTGCAAGAGCATGTTTTTTCCCCCAAGTGAAGATTATGTTTGTCACCATAACAACTTTCAACCTCAAACTGATCCTTGCCATTCCAGTGAGCACTATACTCCATGCTTTTTTTTTCAGTTCTTCAATCAATTTCTGAATGTTTGGAGTCAGCTTTCCCTTGTGTTTTTTTATCTGATCCCTCTTAACATAAACCCTCTTCATCAACATCATTCTGATTGTCTCCAACATGTCTACGATATGCCTACTCCTTGCCTCCACAATTGTAGCATTAAAGCTTTCACACATGTTGTTCAATAAAATATCACATTTGGCATTACATCTAAAGTATGATCTGGACCACTGTGCAGCAGGTATTTTTGCAAGCCATTTGAAGGCTTCCAGATCCTTTCCCTTCAATTCATTCATTATCTTCTCAAAATCTACTACTCTTGTAGCTTTAGCAGCTTTCCACAACATCATTTTTTAAACCAAGACCTTTGTGTGCCACTTTAAAATTGTTATACAAATGCATAACACAGAATCTGTGCTCACAATAAGGCAACAACATATCAACAGCATCAATAAGGCTTTTTTGCTTGTCTGACATGATGGTCCATTTGTCACTATCAGTTGGAATTTCCAAATTATTCATCAACAGTTCAAGAAACCACAACCATGTACTTTTTTTCTCTTTTTCAACAACAGCATATGCAAAAGGATACATACAATTATTGCCATCTATACCTACAGCACATAAAAGTATTCCACCACAATAAGTTTTTAAATGGCAACCATCAAGACAAATTAGTGGTCTACATCCATCTAAAAATCCAGCTTTTAAGGCACCCCAACAACAGTAAAATCTTCTGAAAAGTAGCTTGCCATCTACTTCTTTTGTTTTAATTTTGACTGTAGTGTTAGGATTAGATCTTGTAATCTCTGCCGCATACCTCCATAACAAACCATACTGTTGGTCTTCACTGCCTGCAGACATTTTAGCTACCTTTTCCTTGGCTCTATACATCTGAAACTTACTGAATAATAATTTGCACTCCTTTTGCATTACTGACATCATGCTATCAACAGGCCACTTTGGATCAGTTCTTAACTTGTCTTTATATTTGTTGGCTAACCATTTAGAGTTTGCTGCAGACACTCTCTCAACCCTAGTGCATTTATGTTCATTGTGCAGTGTCTTTACTTGCATTGTCCTCTCCATGAATCTTCGAAGCAAATATATACCATTTACAAGTGTCATGTTTGCACTTTACTTGAACTTTATTCTTATCATTCTTTGTGAAGACTACATCCCTAGCATTAATAATTGAATGTTGTATGACTGCATCTCTGAATGACTGAGTATCAGGAAAACATAGACCAACCTCAAATTGAGGATCATCATTATCCAAATTTGAATTAAAGACTGCAAACCCGCCATGTTTGTCAACTTCTTTACCTTTACCTTTATTAGACTTAATTGATTGTGAACTTTTCCCCTTGCCTCCTACACCATCCCAGTTCACTTCAATCCCAAAATCACTCTCATTGTCACCATTGCCCAATTCACTGTCCACTAATCCATATGAATAACAAGAATCATTTCCTATACTTTGTTCATCATCACTATCATCACTCATCTGTCCATTATTTAAAACCCCCACCCTCTGTTTTTCATTTTCTCCTCCCACCCTCTGTTTTTCAGCATCATTATCTCTCTGCCCCTCACTTTTTTTTTCAGCTTCTCCATCCCTCTGCCCCTCACTTTGTGCTTCAGATTTTGCCACTCTCTGCCTCTCCTTCCGTCATTCATATCACCCTCAATGTCATCACCCATGTATTCTAAACCTTCTTCAATATCAGGCAACCTCCTACTAGAATCACCTTCACTTGGTGTCCCATGCCCATGCCCATGATCTATGAATATCCCGACTATTCTATCTCCATCAACATAGTTCACCAATTCTAAGGTGACATCATGGCTATTGAGTTACAGTCATTAATACAATTCCTACTGTAAAAGAATGTAACATGTTCTGTATCTATTTGTAGTGTCTTAGCCATTTCAGTGAGTTCAATCAAAAAATTTCATCAACATGACAGTAATCAAAATGATCAATTTTGCCTCCTACATAAACCCTACGACCAAACTCACACAACTGACCAGAATGATGTAATCTATTAGGCCCTGCAATAGAAAAATAAGCACAACTCAGCAAGTGGTCCCAACAACTCCATTAATGAATCCATTACAGACAAAACATAGTACACAAAATTTAATATTTTCATCAAATACAACAACAACAGCACAAAAGCAGTAAAATAACACATAAAGTATATTCATACTTCGTGTTTCACAAAAGCCGTACAACCACTCTAAACTTCTCACCCATATTGCGCACGCGGAAGGAGGAAAAAACAAAAATAAAAGGGGTAAAAATAACTTACCATAGTCAGGGGCCACTCTTCCTGTTGCTATTTCACTTTCCCTTTCGCGCAATCTCCAACCCATGGCAGAAAAAGATTTCTTCTTCAGTATCGACGAAGCTTGCCAAACGCAGTGAAAAAAATGATTTGGGGGTGAAATTAGGTTTTTTTACCTCAAAATCGATTTGAGGGTTTTTTAATCCTCCTCACGTGAAACTCAGGTGGGTGTGGGGCAATTACTGTTTTGCCCATCTAATGACTCGCCCTAAGTCGCGTGTGGTACACCCAATGGAATATTCCCTCAAGATTCGCCTGAAAATGAAAAAATAAGTTATGTGCTATAAAATACAAAGGTTGGGGGGTGACTTGTAAAAAAAAAAATGGTTGGGGGGCAAAGTGCAAAACGCGCCAAAGGTTGGGAGGTGTCTGATTTTAACCCTTTATTTTATATATAAGACTATATTGATATGTATACCACAAGACTTATGAAATATTCAAAAAGTTCTTGAACAAATTTTTTATAATACCTAATAATAAAAATATATAATTATCATGTAATAAATAATAGAAAATGAGGCGTACTTGTACTTTTCTTTTAATAATAGTATGGTTTAATTATAATAACAAATGTCCTTTCTAGGTTCTAAATTATTCTATTAAAATAACAAGGTAGGAAGTTGATCGATTGCCATAAGTATCCTAGCGGACTAGTTATGAGCGGCGAGTAGTGCTCGTTTTTTTTGGATTAAGGGGTTGAAATGCCCTCGTGGCTCTCCCCTGGTTCAGCTAGTGGAGGGCTTTTCATTCTCTTTTCTCTTATCTCGATCGTTCTTTTTCACCAGCTAGGCGTCCTGCAGGTTCATATATTTCTTTGGTCTAGCCATTATATCCAAAAAGTCGGTGGCTGGTTTCTTGGCTAAGAATGTGAATAGGAACCTCCATGAAGTCCCTAAGTAAATGCACTGAGAAACCCCTCCTGATGAGCTGTTGGGACCTCCAGAATGGCTATGTTGAAGCGCTGGAGATAAACCCTTAGAGTTTCCTTCTCCTCTCGCTTGGTTCTGAAAAAGCTGATAGCTGATTTTCTATACATTTTGTTGCTAGCGAATTAGTGTTGGAAGAGGGAGCTAAATTTTGTAAACGATCTGCCTGATCTCGTTGGAAACTGGTCAAACCATTGCTGACAGAGTTTGTTAGTGTAGTAAGGAAAACACAACGTTTAATGCCATCAGTATACCTGTGCAGTAAGGCTGCATTTTCAAACTTACGAATATATTCACCTGGATCAGTGGTACCATCATAAGCAGGTAGGTGCGAAGGTGCTCGAAAATGAGCAGGGAGTTTTTCTGCCATGCTCAGTAGGCATGGTCTTTATTGTCACCTGCTAGCCAAGCTCCACTACCTCTTTCAATGATTGCCAGATTTTAGAGGGCTGCAGGAGGACTGCTTCCTTGCCTGTAAAATCAGCAGGGGAGGATCGATCCTGCTGGAGCCCTGCAGGAACTTGTTCATTGATACCTTGGTTTCCTAGTGTTCCACTTCTTTCCAGTTGCGAAGAGGGTCCTGCTCAGCTAGCTTGAGAACCGCGAAGACTCGAGTTGATGGTCTTCAGTATGAACTGATGAAGCTGCTCACAAAAAAGCGGGTCCATAGCCACAAGTCCAACTGTTTGGCCGAGAGTTGGATTAAAGCATTGAGAGCTCCTAAGGCGGGATTTGGAGCGGAGCATTGGCAGCTCCTGAAGTTGGATCTTTAGGAGGAATTGTACGACCAACTATAATACGGAGGGAAGATTTTCCCTTGTAAGCTCCATTGTCACCTCCATTGTTTGAATTCGTCATTTCTAACGTCAAAGCTCAAGTGTTTACATAGATGGAACCAATGATGCGTACCAAGTTTTTGGCCACATCACAAGGTCGAAGGATTTTCAAGGAAAATCCTAAGATCAACGGGGACTAATCCTATAAAACAAAGGTTAACACTATAATGCATAAGACAATAACAGTTTATGAAAAAAAATGAAAAAGAGAATTTGAATCATAACAAGAATAATGATAAAATATGATGATAAGTAATATTTTTTATATGGAGTGGAAAATATAGGCTTAAAATAATCTAAAAACCGTAGCAAAATAAGAGAATAAGTGAGAGTTTGAGTATGAAGAATGTTATCCAATGACTGGACAAGGCCACTGTTTATAGGCATGTACAGATCAGGATACGGGGTTTATTGTTGAGTTTTGTACGTCATTTGAAAGCCCTTTGAGTTGGTTATTATCCAAAAGAAACTGTTTGTGATTTGGGCTTAACTTGATTGAGATACACCAAGTGGACTGAGTCTTGCCATTTTTGCCTGAAAATTCGAGAATTGGTTACTTGTTGGTTCCCTACTCATTTGCCATCGGTTTACAAGTCTTCTTTGATTTCCGCCATTCTTTATTAATGAAAGTAGAATTCCATCATGAAGTTTATTTTTTAAAATTATTTTGGTGTGAATGGTTGGTATTTTTTTTAAGGTTTCTTATTACTGTTCGTTCAATTTCTAATTTTTGGTGTGAACGTATGTAGGTTTATAACTTTCATGTAGTTATTAAGTTCTATTGGTTTTTATATTTCTTAGTTTGGGAACATATAGGGTCTCCTACTGTTGGAATGGAAGAAGTCAACAACGGGTTAGGGATTTGGCTTTTTTTTTTTTTTTTTCCTATAAGGTAAGATCAGTACTTTTTGGTTACTTTTATTACTTTACTGTTATTTTGATAATTTTAAAAAAAAAAATCTTGAATGATAAACTTATATTTAATTTATTTTATATTGAAGCTTTGATTAAAGACAAACGAAAGGGGAAGTTTTTGGGATTTTGGGATTGTGTAGAAATGGTATACTGTGTTGCTGTTTTGCCAAATTTGGTGCTATTTTTTGCCCAAGAGTGTATATTGTGATGCTATTGGCTGTATTTTGATTGGTACTGTTGTGTTTTTGGCACACAACAACCTGAAAAACTCAAGGAATTCATGTGTTCTATTTTTGTACAATTTGACTATTTTTACATGATTTTTCATAGTTTTTAATAGGAATTTTATTTTTGGAACAATTTTTTAATATTTTTTTTAACAATCTATAGAAAAACAGTTCCAACATTAATTTAATATCATCACAAAATAAATCTATCTACAAATTTTTGAAAATTAAAATAACATTAAATAAGCCTTAAAATTTACTTCATTAACGTAATAAAATCCAACAAAAATAAAACTGCACTAACTCATTGGATTCACAATATGGTGAAGTTGAATACCTCAAATCGTGCAGTTTCTTGCACCCTTGATTTTTTTTGTTGACTTGATTTCGCGGACATGGCTAATCTTGAAGGAAAAAAATATGATAGATTGGGCAATAAAAAAGGGGGAAATGGTTGGTGGTGAGAGAGTGCAACCCTTAATATTCGGGAGAGAAGGGCAAACTTGTCAAGAAATTGCACTCTTTGGACCTGATGCCCCCTTAAAATATTGGATCGAGCACACAAACAAATAGGTAGCCGAACTGGCTTCGAGCCCAACTGGCCTATCAATAGGGAGGAAAAACCCATTTTACTGAACTGGTAGGCTCATGAAATAATGCCAATTCCAGCCGAACATATTATCATAAACTTGGACAGATATGTCATAAAGCCCCAACACATTAAAACATCATCCTAAAAAAATCTCCATTTGGTTCCGAGTAAACTGATGGCAAATGAGTTGGAAATCAATTAGTAACCAATTCCTGAATTTTCATAAAGACATAGCAAGGCCCAGTCCACCTCACGTATCTAAGTTAAATCAAGTGCAAATCATAAACGATTTTTCTGGATAATAGCCAACTCACAGAGCTTTCTAATGATACGTAGCTTAACAACGTACCCTGTATCTTGCTTCCTACCAGCCTATAAATAGGGGCTTTATGCAGTCATTTGGAAGCATCATCTTTACTCTCTAACTTTAACTTATTCTCTGGTTTTTCACTCGGTTTTCAAGCTATTTTGAGCCTATAGTTTGCACTCCATATGAATATTTATCACTCTTATATCATATTTTACCATTATTCTCACTTTGATTCAAGTTCCCTTTTTATTTATTCCATAAACTATTACCGACTTAAGCATTGGAGTGTTAACCTCTGTTTTGTAGGGTTAGTCCCCATTGATTTTAGGATTTTCCTTGAAAATCTTGCGACTTTGTGGTGGGGCCAAAAATGGTGTGCATCATCAGACCCGTTTGTGGAAACTTGAGTTTTGTGTGAGAACTGACGAATTCAGACAATAGATGTGACAATGGATCCTATTAGGTAAACTCTTCCCTCCTTATCGTAGCTAGTCTTACTATTCCACCTGAAGATCCTACTATAGGAGTTGATAATGCCCTGCTCCAGATCCCACCTTAGTAGTCGACGCTCATACCCCAGCTCCAGCTCTTGACTCAACAGCTGAACACATTACTATGAATCGCTCTTTTGTGAGTAGCTTTGTCAGTTCATGATGGAGACCATCATCTCGACCTTCTGTGGTTTTCAAGCTTATGGAAGAGGACCCTCTTCCCAACAGAAAAGAGGTGGGACACCAGGTAGCCAGGGCATTGACGAATAGATTCCTGCTGGACTCCAATAGGAAGTATCCACACTTGTTGTCTTTGCAGGCAAGGAAGAAGCCACCTGACATAAGATCTGGTAGTCACTGAGGAAAGAGGTGGTGAACTTCGCTAACAAGTGACAAAAGAGACCAAACCTGTTGAACGTGGTATTCCCTTTAGCTAGTACATCATGGCAGAAGAACTCCCTGCTCATTTTCGAGCACCCTCGCACTTACCTGGTTATGATGGTACCTCCGATCCAGCTAAACATATTTGTAAGTTCGAAAATATAGCCTTGCTGCACAGGTATACTGATGGCATTAAATGCCATGTTTTTTTACTAAGCTAACAAATTCTGCCTAGTCATAGTTTGACCAGTTTCGAGCTGGATTAATTAGATCATCTGCAGAACTTATCTCCAATTTCCTGGTAGCAAAAATTACCGAAATTAGCTATTAACCTTTTCAAAATCAAGCAAGAAGAGAAGGAAACTCTAAGGGATTACGTCCAGCGCTTCCACGTAGCCATTATGAAGGTCCCAACTATTAGGATACATGACCAAAAAGTCAATTAGATTGGCCCAAATTTAATCTATTTTGACAATTGCTCAATATCATGTAATATCATTTAGTGAATAAAATGAGTATCCGTTGTTGGCATCTTCTTTGTTGTGTTCATTCTATATGTTTATATTTACTTAAACATCACAACAAAGCCCACATACCACTTTGACAACCGTGTAGTTAGACCGCACATTGGATGACGGACATGAAATCAACTTCCAAGAGGTTAGACCTGAAACGTTCTAAGTCGAGGACCTCGAGAACGGGCAACGAGTACCTTATGCAGACTTGCACTAAAAGTCAGATTCATTTGAAATGCTTCATTTCATCGGTGACAAACGTAGGATGTATATGCGATCTTAGTGAGTCAATTGGCTAGGTGTCGAATCGACTGAATTGACTCGCAGAGATCATCATATGGAAGCCTTGGAGGCTTGATCGGTATGACTTGAATCCCCAACTCCGATAGTACGGGAGTAGTCCTCAGACTTGAGGAATCACGACAGTCACGTGCATACGATGACTGTATCTTGTGTTTGTGAAGGTGATTGTTTCCCAAACATGATCATCATAACCCTTATTCAGTGCAGTCGGAGTGTGTAGCAAGGACGATGAATTTTAAGAAGAGGATTCTTCCCTTTTCAAAACATGACATAGATATGTCCTATGCACTTGGAGACGCGTTCACACTTTATGAATCTGTGGCCACAGTAGTTGGTCGAATAGGAAAAAAGGTCCCTATGTTCAGCAACTTAGCGTAATGCAGTCTCAAGTATTAAAGGATAGACACACCTAGTTTAGGATGGGAACCGATACCAAATTTCATGCCTTAGACTAAGATCGGGAGACGGTAGATGGAAGGACCGTACCCGTATGGACTCGAAAGCCTAAATATTCACACGGATATTCACCTAGTCTCTAGTGCCATAGACCGTTGTTAGACGGCCACCCATGGTAATGAATTTTCTTGATCAAGGGTGGTTAAGATTTATTAGTGAAATTAGATTGATTTAATAATAGTGTCAGACACTAGCCCAAGTCTAACTGAAAGGTGAACATAAAGAATCACATACAAATCACCGAGATGGGACAAAGAATTAATTTATTCCGTAAGTAATTAGATTACTTACAGATGAGAGGTCCATTGGATGGAAGGCCCAACGAGAAATTAATGGGATTAATTTATGTTGGGCTTGTCCTTATTATTCAATAAGTTGGATCTAATTAATTAATAAAAATAATTTGGGCTTATGTATTTAATTAGATTAAATATTGAGCTTAATTAGATGAATTTTATTTAAATTAAATTTAATTAAAATTAATTGGGCCTTGAATTTTATTTCATAAAAATCGACCAACACCCCCTTTGATAAAGCCCATTGGAAAATTCTATAGAAGGAAAAATTGACCAACAATTTTTAATTTTGGAAAGTGCAAATTTGGCCATTAATGGGATCTTCTTTATTTGGAATAAAAAAAATACATTGTAGATGAAAGAATGCATCTAGACACATTCTTGTTCACCCATACAAGATATATATATATAGTGTATAATTATTTGGAATAATTATTACACAAGACAACACAAAAAATTTCCTCTCCTTCTCTATCAAAAATCAGCCCCTCTCTCTCTTGTTACTTGGAGTACTTTTTTCTTTTGTTCTCTTCCAGCAAAAAGATTAAGAAATCCCAAGTTCGGTGTGGTGTGGACGAACTTAGAGGGTTTCTACATTGGAGGCTGACATGAACGTTTCTAAGTAACTGATTTCTCAAAAAGGGTACAATCTTTTCCTTTTGCCTTCTCCGTTATTTGTATTTTAACCATAGCCTCGTATGATTTATGTTGTATTTTATTCATCATACTACATCGAATGCTCGGGAACATCAAAGGTACTCCCTTGGTATGACCGTTTTTTTTAATTTATGCTTTATCGCTTATCACATCCACATGCGTGTTCTTGGGCTGATCCGCTTGCTCCTTAGGCTAGGTGATGGGAAGCTCGTTGCTGCGGAAGCCATGGGATCTTTCAACTTAGTTATTAGTGATCATATTCAGATTGAGTTAAAGAACTATTACTATGTATCGAGCATGATCAAGAATATTATTTCCATTCCTATTTTAGACAATGATGGTTATGCCTTTACAATCAATAAAAAATAGTTTTTATTGATGATAGATAATGTCTCTCATCTGCTTGGTACATTAAATGGTCTTTATATTTTCCAATAGTGTAATTGGATTATGACTGCTCAACACAAATGAAAATTAGATAATCATGACAACACACAGTTATGGCATGCGAGGCCAGGCCATATCTCTAAAGATAGGATGAAGAGATTGTTAGACTCAAAAAGTCTAAGAGGAAGAAGATTTGATAACCTACTAACTTGTGAATCCTGTCTAAAAGGGAAAATGATCAAGAAGCCTTTTGTTGGACAAAGTACACTTGCTAGCAATCTGTTGGATTTAGTCCATACGGATATCTGTGGACTATTAGATACTCCAGTTAGAAGAGGATACTTATACTTCCTAACCTTTACCGATGATCACTCACGATATGGTTATATTTACCTAATGAAGTACAAGTCTGAGGCCTTTGGAAGGTTTAAAGAGTTCAAAACTTGAAGTGGAGAATCAAATAGGCCGTAAAATCAAAACCCTTCGGTCGGACCGAGGTGGAGAATATTTACGTGGTGAGGTCATCGATTACTTAAAAGAGAATGGAATTCTCTCTTGAGAATGGACTCCTCCTAAAACACCACAACTGAATGGCATGACTGAAAGCAGGAATTGGACCCTGTTAGGCATGGTCCGACCCATGATGAGTTTTACAGAACTGTCCCTATCCTTTTGGGTTTATGCTCTTGAGACGGCAACGGAGTTGCTCAACAGCGGATTCCACCACATAAGCTGAATATATAGCAGTTTCAGAAGCAACTAAGGAAGCGGTTTAGATGAAAAACTACATCCAAGAGTTAAGTGTGGTACATAGCGTTGCCGAGCCGATAGTTATCATATGCTATAACAACGGGCGATAGCACAAGAAAAGGAATCAAAATCTCGTCACCGTTTCAAACACATTCTTATATGCTACCATCTGCTTAGAGAGATGGTGAGCAGAGTTGGCGTCAGGATGGACAGAGTCTGCTCAGTAGAAAGCATAATAGATCCACTTACCAAGCTAGTGTTGCAAATTGCTCATACTCACATTTGGATAAAATTGGTTTGAGGTCGATTGATGATTGATTTTAGGGCAAGTGGGAGATTTTTAGAATAGATGACCAAAAAACCAATTAGATTGTCCTAAATGTAATCCATTTTGACAATTGCTCAATATCATGTAATATCGTTTAGTGAATGAAATTAGTGTTGCAGTTGACATCTTCTTTATTGTGCTAATTCTGTATGTATATTTACTTAAATATCATAACAAAGCCCACAAATCACTTTGATAATTGTGCATTTAGACCACGTATTGGATGACAGTCATAAAATCAACCGCCAAGAGGTTAGTTCTGAAACATTCCAAGTCGAGGACCTCGAGAATGGGTATGAAGTGTCTTATGGAGACCTGTACTAAGAGTCACATTTATTTGATGAGTGCCACATTTCATAGGCGATATAGGTGGGACGCCTATGCGATCTAAGTGGGTCGATTGGCTAGGTATAGAATTAACTGAACTGACTCGCGGAGATCGTCATATGGAAGCCTTGGATGCTTGGTTGGTATGAATTCAATCGCCTACTCCAATAGTAAGGGAGTAGTCCTCAGACTTGAGGAATCACGGTAGTCACGTGCATACGATGACTGTATCTTGGTCTGTGCAAAAGGTGATTGTATCCCAAACATGATCATCATAAGCCTTATCCAATGCAGGAGTATATAGTGAGGACGGTGAGTTTTAAGAAGAGAATTCCCCCTATCAAAACATGACAGAGGTATGTCCTATGCACTTGGAGATGCATTCACACTTTATGAATCTGAGGCCATAGTGGTTGATCAAATAGGAAAAGAGGTTCCTATGTCGAGCAACTTAGCGTAACGCGGTCTCAAGTATTAAAGCATAGACACCTAGTCTAGGATGGGAACAGATACCAAATTTCATGCCCTAGACTAAGATTGGGAGACGATTGATGAAAGGACTGTACCCGTAAGGACTCGAGAGCCTAAATGTTCACACGGGTATTCACCTAGTCTTTACTGCCATGGATCGTTGCTAGACGGTCACCCATGGTAACGGATTTTCTTTATCAAGGGTTGGTAAAAAATTATTAATTAAATTATATTTAATTAATAATAGTTTTAGACACTAGTCCAAGTCTAACTGAAAGGTGAACCTAAATAGTCACACATAAATCACCGACAAGAGGCAACGAATTAATTTAGAATTAATTCCATAAGTAATTAGATTACTTACAGATGAGAGGTATATTGGATGGAAGACCCAAATAAAATAAGGGGATTAATTTATATTGGACTACTCTTTATTATTTAATAAGTTGAATCTTGTTAATTAATAAAGAAAATTTGGGCTTATATATTAGATGGATTTTATTTAAATTGGATTTCAATAAAATCAATTGGGCCTTGAATTTTATTTCATAAAAATCGCAAACAATCCCTTTGATTAAGCCCATTGAAAATTTTTATGGAAGAAAAAATTAACCAATAGTTTGTAATTTTAAAAAGTGCAAATTTGGTCGTTAATGGGCTCTTCTTTTTTTGGAATAAAGAAAAGCTACCTTGTAGATGAAAGAATCTATCTAGACACATTTTTGTTCATCAATACAAGATATATATATATATATATATATAGTGTATAATTATTTGGAATAATTATTACACAAGACAACACAAAAAATTCACTCTCCTTCCCTAGCAAAAATCGGTCCCTCTCTCTTTCTCTTATTACTTGGAGTACTTTATTATCTTATTCTCTCTAGTAAAGAGATTAAGAGATCCAAATTTTGGTGTGGTGTGGACGGACTTAGAGGGTTACGTTGGAGCCTCATGTGAATGTTTTTAAGTAACCGACTTCATGAAAAGGGTACAATCTTTTTCTTTGCCTCTCTAGGTTATTATATGTTTAACCATTGCCTCATATGATTTATGTTGTATTTTATTCATCATACTACATTGAACGCCCGGAAACATCAAGGGTACACCCCTTGGTATGATCATTTTATTTTAATTTATGTTGTATTGCTTACAGCTTCTGCATGCGCGTCTCGGGCCGATCCGTTTGCTCCTTCCACCAACAGCCCACCAAGAGGTGTTTGTTAGTGTATTTACCCAAGGACTTCGTGGAGGTCCATTATTCGAATCCTTATCCAGAAAACCAACACCAACTTTTTGGATGTACTAGCTTGAATAGAAAAATATATGAATTTGGAATACGCTTGGCTGATGAAAAAGAATGTCCTTTATAAGAGAAAAGAGAATGAACTACCCTTCACTCAAAGAACTAGAGGAGAGCCATGATGGCGTTTCAACCCCTTGATCGACAAAACAAGCACTACATACCTCTCATAACTAGTCCCACTAAGAAGCTTATGGCAATTCATCGACTTCCCGCCTTGCAATGGCCTAAAGGTCAGACAAAAGCCCTTAACTCCCAAAATCTAAATATGGACATGACACCAATCGTTGCCGCTAGTTGAGGCAGGAGATAGAAAGACTTACCCAAGTTAACTACCTAAAGGACTACGTGGATAATGAAAAAATTATTGAGCAAAATGAGGAAGGCTCTCAGCGAACAGAGGGTCCTTTCAAAAGGGAACGACGATAAGGAAGTCTTGGTTGAAGAAATGAGCATAGAGAACATCCCGCTAAGGGTGTAATGCACATGATAGTAGGAGGATCCACAGATGGGGATTCAGGATGAACTGTACGTGCCTATGCTTGGGCTACTAAAACCATCATGGAAATAGACGACAAGGCAGCAACAGGGGATTCCATGATCCACTTTGGTCTTGCTGACTTAAAATGAGTATGCTTACTCATAATGGTGCACTTGTCATTTTTGCCACAGTAGCTAATTGTACCGTTCAATGTTAGAGCCGGTGGGAACCTTGCTATATGGTTTTGTAGGTGGAGTAGTACACTCAATATGACAAATCTCACTTCCCCTTTCCTTAGGGACGGAGCCCACCAGAAGTACTAGAATGATCTATTTCCTAGTCATACACATGCTTTCAACATACAACATGATCCTAGAGTGACCTACTCTCAAAACTTTTCAGGCACTTGCCTCTACTTACCACATGAAACTGAGGTTTACTGTTGGTACCAAGGTAGGAGAAGGCAAAGACGACCATACACAACTCACAAATCTTATGTGGAGGTGATACAGGGAAATAGCCGGAATATGCATATAGATCATTCCCATGACGAAAATAACAGGAGCCCTATCCAGCACGATGACCAGAAAGGAGCTCCTGGTCATGTACAACCAGCTAAGGAATTACTAAGCATCCAGCTGATACCCGGAGAGCCAGATAAGGTTACCATGTAGTAGAATGCTAATATCTTCGTATGGTCAGCTAGCCACCTTCTGGGCGTCAACCCCTAGTGTAGTGGGACATAACTTGAACTTAGATCTAACTTTCCCTCTAGTGAAGCAAAAGAAGAGACACTTTGGGCCTGAAAAGGACAAAGTCATACAAGAAGAGGTAAGAAAATTGTTGGCGGCATGCCACATTAAGGAAATCCAATTTCGAATGGTTATCCAATGTGGTGCTGGTTCATAAACTAGGTAACAAATGACATTTGTGTTGCTTTTTGAGTTGTAAGTAAGGCACGACCTAAAGATTTTTACCATTTATCTCGTATAGACCACTCAAGAGGCTCTACCTCTGGTCATGAGCTATTCAGTTTAATGGTTGCCTCTTAGGGTTATCACCAAATTATGCTTAACGATGACCAAAGTAAGTTAGCTTCATTACCTAAAAATAGACCTATTTTATATTATTATGCCATTTGGACTGAAAATGCAAGTGCTACATACAAGCAATTAGTGGAATGCACGTTTTGAGTATAGCTGGGGTGTAACATGGAAGTTTATGTTGACGACATGTTGGTAAAGAGTCGATAGATGGACCAGCACCTCACTGACCTAGCTGAGACGTTCAACACACTCAGGAAGTACCATATGAAGCTAAACCCAGCTAAATGCACATTTAGAGTCTAAAGTGCCAGATTCCTAGGATATATGGTCACCGAGAAAGGTATCGAGGTCAATCTAGATAAAATTCGAGCTATCTAGGAAATGAAGCCTCCTATCTATCTCAATGAAGTATAGAGATTAGTTGGTCGTATAGCAACGCAAAAGGTTCATATCTCACTTAGTAGAGGCAACTTACCATTCTTCAAAACTTTAAGAAAAACCAAAAACTTCGTCTGGGATGAGCCATGGCAGCAGGCATTTTAAGATTTAAAAGCCCACCTAGCTTAGTTGCATTTACTCACAACCAACACCAGGCGAGCCCTTGTACCTATACTTAGTTGTGGGAAAACAGGCAGTCAGATCTGTGCTCATCAAGGAAGAGGAAGGATACCAACGCCTATCTACTACGTAAGCGAGGTATTACATGAGGCTGAGCCACAGTACCCTGAGGTAGAAAAATTAGCTTTCACTTTGATAATAAACAACACGTAAATTACGCCCTTATTTCCTATCACATTCTATTATCATGCGTACTAATGCTACATTACGAGCAATATTTGGTAAGCCTAAAATCTCTAGTAGGATGATCAAATGGTCCATCAAGCTCAGCGAATATGATATTCCCTAGTAGCCCAGGACAATTATAAAAGCCTAAACATTAGCTGAATTCATAAATGAAACCATACTAGCTAAAGAGGATAACAGAGATTAGTTGTTGCATGCAGATGACTCTTCCACCCTTGCTGGCAGTGGAACCGGAGTAGTGCTCACAAGCCTGAAGAGGGATAAGCTGGAATATGCCTTAAGACTCGACTTCAAAGCCTCAAACAGTGAAGCGGACACGAAGCTCTCATTGCAGGTATCAGGATGGCTTTAGATGCAGGAGCTAGGAACTTATTCGCCTACTCCGATTCCCAACTACAAATCAGGTAGAATGCATCTATAGGGTCAAGGAAGATCGAATGAAAGAGTACCTCCAGGAGATAAACAAGCTTACAAGCCAGCTGAAAAACTTCTAACTCCACCAAATTCCATGAACATAAAGCACCAAGGCTTATCACTTAGCCAGACTAGCTAGCTTTTTAATCGACTGTAGCACCTGCACTATTACCATAAGACTCTCATTAAAAATTCTCTTAAAACTAGTAGATTCATTGTATAGATTTGTATAGGTTAGAGGAAATCACTCCTAGACTACCTGAAAGAGGGAATCTTTCCTGCTGATGAAACGGATGCGGCTCGCCTGAGAAGCAGGGGTGGTAGATTTACTTTGTTGGAGGTATCCTATATAAACATAGTTTTTCTCAGCTGTATCTCCGACATTTGCCAACAGAGAATGTAAAATTATATTATAGGAAATACATGAAGAAAGTTGTAGATCTCATACAGGTGGGGTGGCTCTAGCAAACAAAGCTTTACGAGCAGGATACTTTTGGCGGACTCCCAAGGAGGATGCGTAAATTAGGTAAGAAGGCGTGAGCAATGCCAAAGGTATGCTCCACTAATTCATATTCCTGCTAAGCCATTCAAATCCTTATCAATACCTTGTCTATTTTCCCAATGAGGGGATGGACGAAGTAGGCCCTTTTCCAACTGCATAGGGGCAGCTTAAGTCCCTGCTCATTGTCGTGGACTACTTCAGGAAGTGGGTGGAAGCAGAACCCTGACCCAAATCATAGAAAATGTAGTGTTAAAATTCCTTTGGAAAAATATAATCTTCAGGTGTGGTTTACCTCGCGTTATTATTTATGACAATGGTCGACAATTTCAGGAATGGAAGATCCAAGATTGATATGCTAAATTAGGCATCCAACAACATTTCACATCAGTTGCCTACCCCCGAGCCAACGGGCAGGTCGATGTCACTAACCGCATTATAGTACAAAGCATCAAAACGAGCTCGAACAAGCAAGAGTCAGTAGGTTGCATAGGTTGGGCTAGTGATCATCCAAATAGGGATTATGCTATCTTTATTGCAAACGACGTATTTATTTATCGCTTTAAATATTTAATATTTATGCATGCAAAGACATTAATGTGATGAGGTCTCAATCAGTTACAAATAAACTCTCATTAGGTTGGACCAAATTAAACTATTAGACCTTTAATGGACTTGCATCAAAATGGTTTTGATCTGTCTAGGCCTTCCATCCACAGCAATACCACTACCCAAGTGTGGTCTCACAAGTCGTGGCACACTTGGACTAGGGGAAAGTTGCACCAATGTTATGAACAAAGAGATTACGCTCATTGTCTCCCTATCTCATGAGTCGTGGGAGGCGACAGTTGATGTATGATTTGGTTGATGGTTGTGACTAACATTGAGTAGCATGATTCGTTTGAGCCTTCGGAATCATGTGGAGAGATGAGGCGAAATATCCTGGATAAGGAAGGGTACTTTTACCATCAATAAAAATGGTTTTATATTATCAATGATGGTATTCTCATCTGCTTGGTACACTAGTAAATGATCTGTACATACTTCGATAGTCGAACTAGATTATCACTGCCAAACATAAATGTAAACATGATAATCAAGATAACACAAATATACGGCATGCACGGTTAGGGCATTTTTTGAAGGATAGGATAAGGAGGTTGGTGGACTCAAAAAGTTTAGAGATAGACGATTTGAACAACCTGCCAACTTGCGAATGCTATCTAAAGGGAAAGATGACCAAGAAACCCTTTGTTGGACAAAGCACGCTAGCCAATGGTCTGTTGGATTTGACTCATACATATGTATATGGACCATTAAATACTCAAGCAAGAGGTGGGTGTTTTTACTTCGTAACTTTCACTGATGATCACACGGTATTATTGTGTTTACCTGATGAAGTACAAGTCTGAAGCCTTTGAATGGTTTAAAAAATACAGGCTTAGAGTTGAGAACTAGACTAGTCGAAAGATCAAAGCCCTTCGGTCAGACCGACATAGAGAGGGTTTCATATTTGTTGGAGAGGAGCAGAAGGTCTACCGTCTCTAAAGGTCCATCTATGGCATCAAACAAGCTTCTCGAAGCTGGAATAGACGTTTTGATGAAGTCATACGGAATATAATTTCATCAAGAACGAAGCTGATCTTTGTGTATACAAGAAGATCAATAGGAGCTCAATCGCATACCTTGTGTTTTATGTGGACGATATCTTGCTCATTGGGAATGATGTCAAGATGTTAGGAGACACTAAAGCTTTGTTGTCAATTCTATTTTCCATGAAGGATATAGGTGAGACTTCCTACATCCTTGCATCAAGATCTTCAGGATATATCTAGAAGGATGTTGGGAATTACTCAATCCTCGTATATTGAGAAGGTCTTGAAGAGATTAAAAAGATGGAAAACTCAAAACGAGGATTCCTTCCTTTGATGCATGGAATTAAGCTATCTAAAAAATAGTCTCCCAAAACTGATGAGGAGCTTAAACAGATGTTGGACATCCCCTATGCTTTAGCCGTAGTGTAGCACGCGCTATTCATACTGCGGCTATCTCCCCTAAATATCATATTTAAAGTAAACCCAGTTTATGTGTATAAATATGCACATAATCATTATGCATACATAATCCCTACGTCACGACCAACACAATCACAACCACATCATTATATATATGCACATATCAAACATCACAAAGTTAAATCATTTAGTAGTTCACCATCCATATTTTTAATTTCCCTCTATACATCCAAAAATGTGAATTATTTTTCAACTGACGAGTTAGGAGAAAGCCGCATACTGGCCCAACCTGACTGAGCGCGGGGTTTGGACCTAACCCTCGATAAGCAGACACCTCAAGATCTACTCCTGAAAAATAATAGTAGAGGGATGAGCCTACAACTCAGTAAACAAATAACTGGGACTATCTATACATGTACGTCAAATATAGTCCAGCT
This sequence comes from Sesamum angolense, assembly GCA_034509725.1. Lineage (NCBI taxonomy): Eukaryota > Viridiplantae > Streptophyta > Magnoliopsida > Lamiales > Pedaliaceae > Sesamum > Sesamum angolense. Next base: position 8,790,665 of record JACGWL010000016.1, read on the forward strand.
AAAATAAGATAAGCAACATACATATAGTATACCTAATTTAGTTTCTACCTAAATAAACTTTATCTAATACGTAATCAACTCACAGCAAAACAACCCATTAAACTCATCCTTTCCTAGTCTGCTTACTAGAAGGTGATATAGTATTTTCCTCCATCAACTCAACCTCATCGTTCATTACATACGTGAATCCGCTTGACAGTCGGCTCATCAATCTCATTTCGCATCATAGCTCTTTTAATTCGCTTCATAGCTCTTTTCATATCACATCACAACTCTTTTCTAACGAATTATTGCTCTTTTTCATATTGCATCATAGCTCCTTTATTTTCGTTTTGCCAGATAGGCTGTTCAACAACATCAAGGGTATTCACATCACAGTTATATTCAATTTTTCACCACTCCCTCGTTTCCACATATCACCATTCTTGTAAACAACTAGCAATGTAAAATCATATATTGACAAACGTTCATTTACCAGCACCACAACAACACATCATTCAAAAATATAGTACCTCAATATATTTTCTCATTTCACTTTCACAATATAATTACTCAAATTAAACCATCCCACCACTCATACAATTCAAACTAGAAATCATCCACCACTCAAACATTTTCAGATAAATCAACTGCAGCACGAAGCACAAATTTATTCAAACATAATACAATAATAAAAGGGAACATATATAGATAATACTAATTATTTACTTACCTCGATCTAACGACGCTTTACTAACAAAGGAGTTGTTAAGTCCTGTACTTTCTTGCACCAATTTCGGACCTTCCAATTATCGTAGTCCCTCAATATCCCAACATACCGGACTGTGATATCTTCTTCCATATAAAGCTTCGTACGGGTCCATACCGATACTAGAATGAAAACTATTGTTATACACAAACACCATTAAAGGTAGGTGATAATCCCAGTTGCTCTTACACTTCATTGTACAAGCCCTCATCATATCGTCTAGGATTTGAGTTATTCTTTCTAACTGTCTGTTTGTCTAAGGATAAAATGTAGTAATGAAATATAATTTTGTGCCCAATGCCCTTTGTGGACTTCCCTAAAATGTGAGGTGAATCAAGGATCTCTGTCAGACACAATAGATACAGGCACCCTATGTAATCTCACGATTTCAGAAATATACAATTCAACTACCTTATCCAAAGATTCACCTAGTCATATCGGCAAGAAGTGAGCTGATTTCGTCAGCCTATCCACAATTACCTAAATAGCATCATGCTTCCTAAGCGTACGAGGTAACCCTACCATAAAATGCATAGTGATCTTTCCCCACTTCCATTCCAAATTGGTAAAGATCGAAGTTTACCTGCTGGCACCTGATGTTCTACTTTTACCTACTGACACATCATACATTTTGCCACAAATTTTGCTACATTCTTCTTCATTGTCTGCCACGAGTAGTACGGTCTTAAATTTTGATACATATTTGTAGTACCAGGATATATGGCATATGGTGCATTATGAGCTTCTTGCAAAATCTCCCTTTGTAACCCCTTTACGTCGGGTACACAAATTCGCTCTCCGTTCAATATCACTCTATCGGCTCTTATTAAACAATTTGACTTCTTACCCTATTTTATTCTCTCCAGCATCCATAATAAGAAAGGATGTCGAGTCTGTGCTTCTTTGATTCGATCCAAAAAAATCTGGCTTAAGTTGCAAGGCTGCCAACAATCCAGCCATTTGATCAACTTTCAGTTTTGTATTCATAGATCTCATTTCCAGCAGCAGCAATGTCAGATTGTGACTCCTCAAACTAGCTAATGTACCTAAACTCTTTCTAATCAAAGCATCTGCTACACGTTCACCTTCGCTACATGGTAATCAATAGTGCAGTCATAATCTTTCAATAGTTCTATCCATCTCATTTCTCTCAAATTCAGTTCCTTTTGCATCAAAATATACTTCAAACTCTTGTGATCGGTGAAAATCTAAAAATTATTCCCAAACAAATAATGTCTCCAAATCTTTAAAGCATGTACAATCACGACCAACTTCAAATCATGTGTGGGATAATTCAACTCATGAATTCTTGATTGACGAGGTACATAAGCAATTACCTTTCCATTCTGTATTAATACAAAACCCAAATCCTGCTTAGAAGCATACGTATGTACTACATATCCACCGCTACCAGATGGCAAAACTAAAATCAAAGTTGAGGTTAGTCTGTTCTTCAATTCATCAGAGATTCGTTGGCACTATTTAGTCCACTGAAATACTACTCCCTTCCTTAGTAACTTTGTCAAAGGACCGGCAATTATGGAGAATCCCTCGACGAATCTCCTGTAATACCCTGCTAACCTCAAGAAACTTTTGACTTCAGTCGTATTCTTCGATTCTCTCCATTCCATAGCTTTCACTTTTGAAGGTCGTGATGTGTGTCGAATCCACCAAAAATATTTTCCTACTAAAAACTTGAGCAAGTACTGAGTAGGGTCGAATATACAGAGATTAGTTTTAAATTAATTCTTTCAAAAATAAAATAAAATAGGGGGTGGGCGGAAGTTTGTTTTAAAAACTAAATTTAGAATTAAATAGAAGAAAATGCTTAAAAAGAAAGTAGATATGAGAAGAATATTCCAATTAAAGACAGGATCATGCTCAATTCCACGATTGATCACAGATGCAAAGATAACAATTATTCATAATTGATAAAATTAGTTATAGTCATTGGTACGACCTAAAGTTGTCTCTAATGTGAAATACATCGCATATTTATACTAACTAGTTACCTAATTCTATTAGAACTAGAAAAGGAACATTCCTAATCAAACTAAAAGTCTTAAGGAAATAAAATTATTATCCTAAATCAATTCTCCAGCAAAAGATAGTTTCCAATCAGCTGAAGGAGTCCCAATCATCTTCCAAATCTTCCAAAAATTGAGTCTTTAGCTTTCCATTTATAATCGCATTTCTGCAGGTTAGGCGTGGGCACGCCTATATGTTTCTTCGAAGCCGTCAATTTCTTCAATTTTGGCTTCTTTCTCCATTTTCTTCTTCTTTTGCGCCATAATGAATAAAACTGCAAAGAAGGCTTAATTAGGAGTATTTAGGCCATAAAAGAACGTTAATTACCGCATAGAATTATCATAAAATGCATTCCTATCTAATATCCCCACACTTAACCCTTTGCTTGTCCTTGATGCAAAGAAATAAAGATAAAAAAATTCAAGATTTGTGTTCCAAACTTCATGAAATCGCAAACAAAGATATATCCAAGCAAAATTCTGTTAGGTGTTCAAAGAATGATATATCACATGATAAAGGGCAACTCAACAAGTTTTAACAAGTTTTCACAAGATGATTTTCATAAAAAATAAGCATAAAAAATTGGTGGACTAGTCTCTCATTCGTCCCAAATCTCTCAAGTGTTTTGGGCTAAGTGTTTCGCTCAAATGCTTTTTTGTGAAAATACTTCACCATAGACTTGATTATACACTAAAATCTCCACCACTTATAGATATGCACACACTTGAATCAAAGAGGCCTTAAATTTTAGTTGTAATGGGGCTTCAGTTTAGAGGTAGAAATTTATGAAAAATGCGATAAAAATCCAAAGAACTAAGAAAGAGCACCAAGTAACAGATGTAAGAATTCAAGTTCCTCAAATTGATTCATCTCATGCTCTGATTTCATGTCCCACTTTTCATAACTTGAATTATGCATTGCTTTTGGAGAGAGCATGCTCTTTTCCTTCTTTTTATTCTTGCCTTCCTCAAATTTTTTTTCATGCCATTTTTTCGATTTTTTCCTCTTTTTTTTTTTCAAAGGCATTTCTTTTCTTTTTGGCATATTTTTCTCTCTCTCTTTGTCTATTTTGCAATGAGGCATAGAACAAGATCATCATATGATATATTAGCTCATAAACTTCATTGGCACAAAATATGATCACCATAAATGAGATATCCCCACACTTAATATTATAACCTATACTTAGAATACATCCTTGTTTCCTTAATTCTCTACTAGTCCGTGGATGGGCCAAGCAAGGGGTAATAAAAAGACGGTAAAATTTGTTCATAATTGAGGTTATATGTCAATGAATTAAGGTTTATAAGGCTCAAAGGGGTTAACTAGGGAAAATATATGTGGGTGGTCTTTTTAACCAAAAGAGGTTTTCATCCTAGTGCCTTAACCATTTTTAAGTGCATGTATAGAGATGTGGTCTCGATATGGTTCAAAACAAGTTCTAGAAAGACAAAATCATGAAGTATTATCTCTCAAGAGAAGAAAAATTATAGAATATAAATGTGTGTAAAGGCTCAAAATTTCTCTCTAGGTAGGTCAAAATCAAGTCACCATTTTGTAAAAATAAGTTCTTAGCCGTAAATTATTTAAAATCATAGATGCACATTCTTGTCACACATAGCCAAATTATCACTTGAACATCCTAAGTCTTTGATCATGAAGCTAGTAGGAGGACGAATTTCAAAAAATTAGGTTCTCACATAGAAATTCAACAAAAATAGAAGGGATAGTGGGCATCAATCAAGAAAAAACTATCATTCTCCAAGCTAATAATATTCAAGCAATTAGGCATCAAGAATCAATTTTTTTCAAGCAAAGCATCAAGACTCTCTCCCCCCACTTAAATTTCTAAGGCGATAAAAAAAAAAAAAAAAAAAAGAGAAAGAGAACGTCCCTGGATACATGAGTTATGTTCAACGATCAAGGGGATGGTGGATGCCTCAGGTTGAGAAGTGGGAATGAAGAAGTAGGATTTGGAAATTTAGGGATTTTCCAATTTTTTATTTTTCAATTTTTTTTATAAAATAGGAAATAATGTAAAGGGAAATAATAGAAAAAAATAACAAAAAAATCGTGAGTGTGTGTGGGTGTGTGTGTAATTTACATATTAGTTGTTGAAGTTAGGCGTGGGCACGCCTAACTCCAAGGTGCAAAACTTTCCTTTTGACAGATTAGTTGGTCGAGTTAGGCGTGGGCACTCCTAACTCAACCTGAGAAAATGGCCTCTTGACATATTAGGTGGTCCGGTTAGGCATGGGCACGCCTAACCGTAAAGTTGTTTTGTGTTCACTTTGTCCGCAAAAAATCAATATTAATGATAACACAACACTCACAAAAAGCTAGATGGGAGAAAAAAAAGAAAAAGAAGAGAAAAAAGTGCTTGGGATACCTCCTAAGAAGCGTTTTTTTTTTAACGTTTTTGGCTTGACGTTGTTGCGTCTCAACTCAAGTGAGTTGGGTGTTCCGAATCCACTTCTTCTATGTAATGCACCCAATGATAAGGTGGATTTATGAGAATTTGGAGGTCCATGGATGACTTTTTTCTTAAACTTATTTTCTCATGAAAGAATTTATTTTTGTATGTTCTTGGACTAGAGGTGGGGTTTTTATTGATTGACATCTTGAATCCTCCCCCACCATCGAACATAGCATTTTCTCGCACCAAATGATCAATAAAATTAATGAGAAAACCGAATGCATATCATTATAATTTTGTTACACCACCAATGCTAAAACTCACAACCTCATTATCAAATTCTCTAGAGAGAATTCCGGCATCAACATCAATTTTGATTTTTTAAAGGTTTTAAGAAATGGTCTTCCTAACAAGATGGATGTGGAATTAGGAGATTGTCCCCGTCATATCAAGCACATAAAATCAACAGGAAAAATCAATTCGTTAACTTACACAAGTACATCCTCAAGAACTCCCTCAGGGTAAATTATGGAACAACCGGCAAGTTGAAGCACAACCCTCATTTCTTTCAATGGGCCAACATTCAAAGATTCATAGAAAACGGGGGTTGTGTGATTTCGGTGCTTCAATAAATGTTTTCTATCACACATAGCTTTTCCTATTCCAATGTTTTCAATTGTGCAAGGGATAGAAAATGTACCCGGATCTTTGCATTTAGGAGGTAGTTTTCTTTGAAGAATAGCGCAACATATTTTCTCCCACACTTACCCTTTCATTATTCTCAATTTTGGATTTGTTGGTGCACAACTCCTTCAGAAACTTTGCATAGCGAGGTATTTGTTTAATTGCATCAAGCAAGGAAATATTTACCTCAATGTTGTGTAAAGTTTCAAGAATCTCCTTCTCTTCATCCTCCTTTTTGGACTTGGAAAATCTCTTCGAGAAGGGAGATTTTGGGGCAAACACCTTGGGATGCTCCTTGTGGGTTAGGTTGGATGTTTGAACTTGATTTGGAGGAATTTCAAGTTTCTCCCCTGTTTTGCCCTGTTCTCCGTGCCCATGCTCAATTGAATTCTTTATTTTACCATGTTGTGTGTGCCCACGCCTAGTACTATTTTCGATTGTAGCTCTTTTTCACTGCACAAGGTAATAGCACTAACGCTTTGTTTAAGATTACTTATGGTTTGGGAGGGCAACTTACCTTGGAATTCCAAATAGCTAAAGGAGGAGGCTAATTGGCTCACTTGAGATTCTAAATTTTAGCTAAATGCTTAAAAAGAAAGTAGATATGAGAAGAATATTCTTGTTAAAGACAGCATCATGCTCAATTCTATGGTTGATCATAGATGCAAAGATAACAATCATTCATAATAGATAAATTGGTTATGGTCATTGGTACGACCTAACGACCTCACCTTTTCTTATCTTGTCGATAGTCAAGGAATGTCCGTTGACCAGAATCCCTAATCAGTAGACAACCTTGGGAACATTCTCAAGATTTTATTTACCGACAACATTAAGACTAGAAAGGCCCAATTCTAATCAATAAATTTCTACGAGGATTAATTTAAGTTAGATTGTGCATTCCCCATAACATAATCAAAAACTTCTACATAATCAATTATGTTGCGTTACCACTAGTTATTGAACTAAACAAACAATTACAGATTTGAAAGTTCAATTGGCTTGGCAAATATTCTTGACAATGAATAACGGATCCTATCATTCATAAATCAGATTATTTGTAATAAAAGCGCAGAGAACAATACAAATACGAATATGAATGAAAGTAAAAATCATAAATTAGATCTCAGAACTCGTTGGAATAAGCATTCATCGAACCTTTAACCGAAATAAAAGAACTAGCCTAGCATACTAAAGAGAGAACACATAAGAAGAAGAAGAATAGAAAATATTATAAAAACGTAGAGATCAAAAGTTGTCTCTAATGTGAAAAACATCGCATATTTATACTAACTAGTTACCTAATTTTATTAGAACTAGAAAAGGAGCATTCCTAATAAAATTAAAAGTCTTTAGAAAATAAAATTATTATCCTAAATCAATTCTCCAGCAAAAGCTAGTTTCCAATAAGCTAAAGGAGTCCCAATCATCTTCAAAATCTTCCAAAAATCGAGTCTTAAGCTTTCCATCTTTAATCGCATTCCCGCAGGTCAAGCGTGGGCATGCCTATCTGTTTCTTCAAAGCTATCAATTTCTCCAATTTTGGCTTCTTTCTCCATTTTCGTCTTCTTTCACTCCATAATGAATAATGCTGCAAATAACACTTAATTAGGAGTATTTAAGAAATAAAAGAACGTTAATTACATATAAAATTGTAATAAAATGCACTCCTATCAGGTCGGGCATAACCCATCACCAGATATCACGTGCCCAAGGAAGACCACCTGATTTATCCAGAATCCATACATTTGCTTAATTTAGCATACAACTCTTCTCTTTCAAACTATAACACTATCCTCAGATGTTGTTCATGTTCCTCCATACTCTTTGAATACACCAAAATGTCATCAATAAAAACAATAACAAACTGATCCAGGTACTCGTGGAATGTACAATTCATCAATTCCATAAATGCTACTAGTGCATTTGTTAACCGAAATGGCATCACCAAGAACTCATAGTGATTATAACGAGTGGGAAAAGCTATTTTGGTATGTCCTTTTCTGCTATCCTTAGCTGCCACTACCAGACCTCAATCGATCTTTGAAAATATTGTAGCCCCCTTTCAATTTGTCCAATAAGTTATCAATCCTTGGTAATGGAAATTTATTCTTCACTGTCGCCCTATTGAATGCAAATCTTGAAGGATGGACACCTACAAAAAATGAGTTAGCACTCTAACGCCCAAGTTAGTATGGATTTGAGATGAATTAAAGTAAAAAAGTAAGTGAATGTGATGGAAAATCGTGATATAGTGAATAAGATTGATGAAAAGTGTAAAAATACTTGATAGTATGCTTAAAAGAGCTTAAGATATAGCTTAGAGAGTGAGAGGGGCGTGAGAGAGGTGTGAAGGGTGTTTTCTTCAGAATAACCAGGTGCGTAAGGAAAAGTGTCAGATAATGTGGGTGTCTGTGTCTATGTCCTTGGCCTCGAGAGACCTAGGTTGTTTATAGAAGAGCCCTCGTCTGCTGGGGGTCTATCCCTTCCAAGATTCTTGGGGAAGTTGGTTGGGATAGATAGGATAAGGAATAAGTCGTCCTTATCCATAGCTAGGAGTAGAAGTTTTTCTTCAGTCTAGGGAGCCCTAGCCGCCAAGGAGTCCTAGTTGCCAAAGGAGTCCTTCCTTACCTATTTTGACATTCTAGGTCTAACGTGGTCCGAGGTGGCTGCTAACACCTGGGTTGATAAGGTGCCACGTGGGAAAGTGGACTACCACGTGTGTGGGCCCTTTTGGGCCACTTATTTAGGTGGGCCTTAATCATTATCAAGTCGGGAGATGTCCAGGCCTCGAGTCTGGAGCAGACCTTTGCCTAGAGTCTAGGGATGTCCCAGGTCTCCTTTCCTTTTACTGAGCTTCTTGGGCTGTTTGGGCCTACTTAATTGGACTGTGGACTGTGGACTGAGTCATCCTTGGCCTCCTGGGATTGTTATAGGCGTTGGATGTTTTGGGCCTCCCAGTGGGTATCATGAGCTTCCAATTTCTTTATTCTTTTTGGGTTGCTTGCCTCTTTGGGCCAATTTATTTTCATGCACATCAATTATTATTATTATTATTAATTATCTATGTATTATCAAAGAGTATGTTTCGTTGGGGTGGGAAATGAGTATAAGAGAAGTTGAAGTAAAAATAAATATATATGAGATAGTTTGGTATTTGGTTAGGGGGAAGAGATGGAGGAGAATTAAAACTTGAGGTATATGAAACCCATTTGGGGGCCAATTTTGTTTTCGTTTGAATTTGGGCGGACAACTGAAATTATAAGGACAAAAAGACAAAAATAATTATATTTTAATTTTATTTACTCTATTTTCAGTATATATATATATATACTAGGAAAGAAGATGTGCGTTGCACGTGAACCAACATATGATAATGTACATATATAAAATTAATATAATAAACAAATAAAATAAATTTAATTTTGCGATATTATCGACAAAAAAAAAAAGAATTGGTGTGAATGAAATTTTCATATTAGTGCAGAGCACATAAATGAGAAAAAAAAAATTGATTAGTGGTGATTGAAAATATATAACATTTTTTAGCAATCTATTTTTTTCCCGTTTAGACCCATTTAACAAACTTATGTTTTCGTCATATGCGCTTATTTAATTTAGGGTAAATTATAACAAATTTTCATTAGTATTGATAGCATTATAAATATTTTTTATTATTTAAAAATTTATAAATTCTCTCATAATTGTAATGTCTATCTAAAACTGAACCAATTCCATTAGCATCTGTTATCAAACTTTCATGGTGAACTGACCAGAATATCATTTGGATTATCAATTATAAATTTTATATATTTTTAAAAAAAATTAAAATACTTTTATGGACTAATATGTCCTATGGATTATTTATTTTACCAACCCATATTTTTTATTAATATTTTTTCAACCTTCTTTTTCTTAAAAAATAAAAATCATTACATATAAAGTACTAATGTCCACCTCATAGTTCAGGTGCTACATAATTACTTTTTATATGATTGGGAGTATTTATAATTTTTTAAATAATAAAAAAGTATTTATAATTGTGTCGAATCTCATAAAAGACAGCTATATTTTACCGATTAATTTTTCATGATTGAAAACAAAATTTTCAAATAATTAGTGTTCTATTTTTTCCTTCCCAAAATGTATGGTAGCTTTTAAAATTATTCTCAACAATTTACTTTTTCAAATGTGCTAGCTCATAAACTAGTCAAACGTGCTGAAATCTTTCCTTCGACTCTTATGTGGTACGCAGTATTTGTGCGTAGGAATTTATTAATATTTTTATTTTATTAAAAACTCATAATTTTTTCTTATATATATATATATATATATATATATATATATATATATATATATTAAATTTTGTCATTGTTTTACAACTTTACATATAAAAATTGTTCATAAATTTTTTCTAATGCACTAATTATCAATACATATTTTACTTGAATTAATTAAAAATTTAAAACTTTGTACCACATACATTATATCAATAAATACTAATATGTTATCTTTATTTTAGTTAATAATAAAATTAAATAAAAGTAAGTAAATTTAATTTGTGAATGCAGTAATTACATAAAATTAATTTTTTTCAAAAAATGATTGAATAGTTAATTCAATGTGAGTTGAGAACAACCACTTTAAGTTTATAACTCTCTTTTTTAATATAATAGTATAGCTTATGGTTGGTCCTAAAAAAAAATTAAATCGTAAAAATTGTTTTGCAACATCCAATGGCTCAGAATTTGTATAAAAAAAAATAAAAATAAAGATAAAACTAATCACTTGTTCTTTTGGAGGTTACAAAATTAATGGCTTTCAATGATTTAGTTTTACTAACACAATAATACAAGAAAAATTGCAATTTTAATCTTGTAATTTATAAATGGTGGTAATTTTGGTCCTGCACAAATTAATTTTCGTAATTTAGTCGTGTAATTTTAAAATTTTGAATTTTTTTTTCCTTTTTCGGTCAATTTGGTCGGAAAATTGTATGTGACTTGCACATGACTTAATTAAAAAGTTTAGTCCTATAAGTTAGGGGGCGTTGGCATTTTTAGTCCTATAACTTGTGAGAGTTGGTATTTTTTTATCCTTTATAAATTTATTTACATGACTAAAATTGCAAACTAAAAATTCGCAAGTAAATTGCAATTTTTGGTCAAATTGGCCGAAAATGGACTAAAATTGCCAAAATTATAAAGTTATAAAACTAAATTACGAAAATTAATTTATACAGAACTAAAAATACGATACACCTAAATTATAGGATTGGAATTGCAATTTTCCCCAATAATACATATACAATACAAACAAATTCATAAACTAAAATCAAATGAAATCCATAAAACCCCAAATTGTTCTTTAGCTAAAGCATTTTTTTTTCTATGGATCCAGGCCTAATAATATTTAACAATTACTTAAAACTTTAGCTAAAGCATTGTTTCAGTTGGAATTTGCAAAACAATGAGATAATTTGCAAAATGTCTGACTTGTCGAATTTGAACGAGCGATCCAAGGATTGCTATGGAGCACACTACAGGAATCGGCTCTACAAACTGAATAGAGACATCAATGGACGAGTATTATCCAGATACAAATTATAGCTAATATTTAAATTCGAACTCATTAATTTTAGAGACGATTACACTTTCATTTCTTGAGATTTGGTATAATTACTCGTAGACTCCTGTGGTTTGAGAAATTACACCTAACACCCCCAAAGTTTGCTTTCTTCTAATAAATTAATCCATCTGTTAGTCAAAAACTCACCAAGTTTGCTGATATTAACAACAAAATTAAAAAAAAAAATCTATATTTACCTCCAATTGACTTATTATTGACTTATTGCAGGTCAAATAAATTTTTTTATGATCAAACTATCCTCATACATTTTCATGCGTTAATGCATATGATAATGTATATTTTCACCGTTATAAGGGTAATTTAGTTCGAAAAAAATTGTTTGACCTACAATAAGTCAGTAATAAATCAATCGAGGGTATATATGAATTTTTATTCAATTTCTCTATTAATATCACTAAATTTAGTGGATTTGACTATTGGAGGGACTAATTTGTTAGATGGAGGTAAACCTCAGTGGTGCTAGGAGTAATTTTCCAAACCATAGGGAGTCTACGTGTAATTACACTTAACCTCAAGGGAATGGAGTGTAATTATCCCTTAATTTTATATAGATCGGGACCAGGATCCATGCCTAATATACTTATTGTCACAAGGATTTTAACGACTATGAATTTTCAGCCTTTTCCACCCACTGTGGATCCTGGTTCTGCTCAAACTAGTCAACTTGTTCCCTCAACTCACAGCACTCGTGTTTAATTTAGAAATGAATTAGTTTATTGCTAGCCAACAAGCCACGCATGCATCAAGCAAATAAGCATAAACGATTCACAATAATTACAGGAAAGATTCCCAACCTTGCATTAATCACCATGCACAAATACAAGAAACGCACTCAGGCTTGCACACATTCTCACGTGCAGCTCTGATGCCAAACAATTAATATAAAACTATGCAGAGAACAAGCTTCAACTGCTGGGTATAGTCAGCCAAGTCTAACCGCCTAGTCTGTGCCAAGTGGTCGACAGTTATAATGTAACTGTCTCCCACCACTCAAGCCCACGTTTCCTACAACCGTCAGGAACCGCTCGTAACTGCCCGAGTATAACCGCCCTCGTCAGCAAGCTCTGTGCACTACTGCCAAGCTTCAGCGCAGCGCACAACTGCCATGTGTCACGCCTCGTTGCCGAGTTCAGCGTGCATGTTGCTAAGTCCGCCACACGACATGCTCGGCAGCCCTGCCCACGTACGCCACCGCCTAGCAACCCGACCGATCGTCTGCCTGACTGTCCATCACTATGTCGTCCTATGCCAACACTGTCCATCACTCTGATGCGCATGCCTGCCACACCATTGCCGAACATCAACCCAAAAGGGGGTTACAAACCACCCCCACCAGAAGAACCCGACATCCTCTTCGGTGGTGTAACTCCTTTCACTGCCCAATATTCATCCAGCTTTCCTTCAAATTGCCACGATGTAACATCACGTTCCCAAGTAGCCTCAGCTTCAGACTCACCCGATGAATGAACCAAGTAATCCGTCCGTCTTTTTTTCTTACTCTGGCCCATTGTCCTATGATCAAGAATTTCAGCACCGTCTTCTTAAATTCCTTTTGAATCACCGGCGGAGCACGTCAAGTTCGCTATCTAACAAATTAGTCCCTCCAACAAATCCTAATGGAATTTCTTAAGAAAACTTACATGAAAAGTTCGATGAATCTTTAAACGATCAGGTAGCTTCAACCGATAAGCTAACGAACCCACTTTGCTCATGACCTCAAAGGGTCCGTCATCTTTTGGAATTAGTCTACTGTAGACAAATTAATTTTGCACCCAATTAAATAATGACAAACGTCATATAATACATTATTTATCAATTATAATATTCTTCTATTTATATTTTGAAATTTACTAAATTAATTCCAACTATAAATAATCAATTTAATTGATATTTTAATATATATTTTGTCATCAAATCAATGGACGACAAGTGTCAAAATGAAGTATTTCGACCAATCAAATAATGCTTCGCAGTCAAAGATTACAGCCAATTAAACCGCGCCATGTGGAGCAATTGCATGTACGGTCCAATCAAATCAAGACAAATATTGATTGTTTTTGTCTCTTTAAGAAATACAAATATTAAAGAGATAATGTCAAATAGACCAATCATATTATTCCAAATATATGATGTATTTATTTCTTTAAATTAAATTATAAAGAGATAATACAAAAGTTGTTCAAGTAAATCACAACTCTATCTCTTTGACACCTATATAAAGGGGTCCTTACAACCTCATTTGACATACAGAGCTCGAGAACAAAGAGCAAAGCAGAGAAAAATTGCAAATAATTCTCTCTATACGGTTCTTCAAAGCTCAAGAATATTTAAAGGTGTTCAAGGCAAAGATCGTGTCTTTCGTCAACGGAGCCACAAATTATAGCATTTAATTTGGGATTATATGCATAAAATCCTCGAATTAACGTTAAAAATATTCAAATATCATCTCAAAAAGATCCAAGCGGCAAATCCACTTTCAAATCATCAAATTCCAGTCAAGACTATAGCGTTTAATTCGAGATTATTGGCGAAAGCCCTCGAATTAACGTTATAAAAATTTAAATTCAAGTCCAAAGGAGATCTACGTGGAGATTACCCTTTGAATTAGTCAAATTTGTCAAATATATAGTTTGGAGGGAATAATCAAGGGATAGTATAGAGATTGTACTCACATTGATATTTTAATCCAAATATTTTTATTTGTGATAATTTATTTGTGTTTTGATTTTTCAGACACGATAAAATTAGCGCTCACAAATTTTGGCACGCCTAGTGGGACCATCTCTACCCTTCATTTCTTCCCTTCAGCAAAGAAGAAAAACATTCAAATGGATACTCAAGGAAAAGCTATGAAGTTAGTGAATTCCAAACTCACTATATCAAAGTCTTCGAGCTCAAGTACCAAGAGTGTTGGTGTTACTACAAGGAGCATGTTGAAGAAGCTCAAAGAATCTTCCAAATGTCTCCTCTCGCTGAGTACGTCGAGAAAAAATTGCACTCACCTAGCTATGTAACTGAAATTGATGCAAATAAATCTCCTCCGTCCTCTCCTTGCTCTGTGTCTAGCTACTCTATAGCTCCAGTTATGGTAACTAATGCGACAACCATAGAGGAACAACTTGCAAGTCTAACGAGAGCCATTGAAGGACTCACGAAGCATGTCCAAGAGCAAGACACACAGATTGCTCGGTTGATCAACAAGACAAATAATGTTGATGCAAGTCATGTCATGGGGAAATAAGTTGAGGCTCATGATGAAGTGGAAGCGTCTACAAAGCAACATTATACTGAAAAGGATAAGTATGCAAAGGAGCTTCAAATTTATTCCGATGGATAGATTCCCGTGGATCAGCTAAAAGAATTCATTGAAGGAACCATCAGAAGCAAGATCGAGGAAAGCTCAAAGTTATCCCTTACTTACTCCAGGCCATACACTCCGAGGATCGACAGCTTGAAGATGCCAATGGGTTATCAACCACCAAAATTTCAACAATTTGATGGTAAGGGCAACCCTAAGCAGCATGTGGCTCATTTCATTGAAACGTGCAACAACGCGGGAACTTATGGCGATCATTTAGCCAAGCAGTTTGTTCGATCGCTGAAAGGCAATGCATTTGTTTGGTATACTGATTTGGAGGTCAGCTCAATTGATGGATGGGAACAACTAGAGTAAGAATTTCTCAATCGCTTCTACAACACTCGACGAACTGTCAGCATGGTTGAGCTTACAAATTCTCACCAATGGAAAGAAGAGCAAGTCATTGATTATATCAATAGGTGGAGGAATCTAAGTTTTAATTGCAAAGATCGACTATCTGAAGCCTCTGCCATAGAGATGTGTATTCAAGGATGCCTTGGGGACTTCGCTACATCCTCCAAGGAATCTTGCCCCGATCCTTTGAAGAATTGGTCACTCGAGCACATGATTTGGAGTCGAGTATGATAGCAAGTGGGGTTGAAGGGCCACCTGTCTAGGAGCTTCGCAGAAACAAGGAGAAACAAGAAATGAAGAAAGAGGGCAAGCCCTTTTCAAAAGCTCCAAGCAAAGAATCAATGGCAGTGAACGTTGCGCCATTGAAGCTCAAAAGCACTACAAAAGATAACGTTGCCCAAGGAATAATGTTCCTTAAGAGACGCCACAGAGGAAACTGACTTTGAAGAAAATGCAACCAAGAGAATATTCATTTCATGACTCCGATGTTCCTGGGATATTTTGATAACTTACTGGAGGCTAACCTTATTGATTTGCCAGAAATGAAGCAACCCGAGGAAGCCGAATGAAAGAATGACCCAAAATATTGCAAATATTATCGTTTAGTTGGGCACGCAATACAAGACTGCTTCGTGTTCAAGGACAAGGTTATGCAATTGGCTCGCCAAGGTAACATCTCTCTTGAAGAGGATTCCGTCGCGATAAATACTATTACAATCGAGAGCGGACATGTCGATGGCAACAAAGATTCATGTAACGCCATGCATGGGGATAACATCACAAGTAATGAGGATACACTGTTCAGAAAGGAGGATTCCTCGGACGCTGATGATTGCATGTCTACATTTACCGTCACTGACGAAGATCTGCTTCTTGGCTCTAAACCTCATAATCGTCCTTTGTTCGTTGCTGGATATGTACGTGAACAGAAAGTGAATAGAATATTGATTGACGGAGGATCTGCAGTCAATATCTTACCTCCACGAATTTTGAAAGAACAAGAATCCCTATAGATGAACTCTCTAACAGCCGCCTCATGATCTAAGGCTTCAATCAAGGAGGACAAAGGGTTGTCGGCATTATAAGGATGCAATTGACTATGGGAGGACATGGTCTCGAGTGCATTATTCTATGTCATAGACGCTAAGACTTCCTACAACATGCTTCTCGGTCGTCTCTGGTTACATGAAAATGCAGTGGTTCCATTTACATGGCATTAATGTTTTAAATATTTTCGTAATGGTATAGTGAAAAAGGTACTCGACGACAATAAACCTTTTACTGAAACTGAGCCACATTTTGCTGATGCCAAGTACTATTTTGAGGATGTTGAGAAGGGAAAAGAAGTATTGCCCCCTGAGGAGCCAAAGTCATACAATAATCAAAACACAAGAAAGAATGATTCATCCACCCTCGAAGTTAAATTGTCAAAAGGTCTGACTTTACCATTGACTCGGATCAACATGAAACAACCATCCAAGCCACCACTCAAGGGATTTGTGCTCTCAAACCAAAAAAGAGAAGGAGGACATGTGGCATTAGCCATAAACGAAAAGGAATTCGATCCTAAAGCCCTCAAGCTCCTTATTAAAGCCGGATACGATCCCATAGAAAAGCTCAGCCTTGGTAAACTTCGTCCTTAAGCCACCGGCAAGAAACTACACGGACTCAACGCTACCCAAATAATGCTCAAGGAAAAGGGACATGCAATTAAAGATTCTTGAGTAGGTCTGGGTTTTACTCCACCTAAGCCCGTTCCCATTGCTATAAAGAGAGTCAACAACAATTATGTTTCTGAAGGATTTTCTTCAACTGAAGATCATAAGAGGTAAGAAAATTTGAGAGAATATGTCTTTAACAGACTTGGCCCACATAGAAAAAAATTGCACGGAATAGCCAATAGACATTCTGTCTTTGATAGGTTGGGTCCATGTAAAAGAGTGAGACATCAGAAGAAATGCGCGTTTAAGGTGGCGGTACATTCGAAGAAAAATATCAAGTCTTCATATACACAAAAACTTAGAAGCTTGATCCCTTCTAGAATGAAGTGTCAGACAACCTTAACCGTATCATGTGGCAGAGTTTTAAAGGCTAAAGCGCAAATCGTGATCTTCACACAACTACAATCTGATGATGAGGACGATAAAGAAAGTGTAGTATTGTCTAATTACATTAGCAATAGTGCTGAAGAAAATATTGCACAAACTTACCACATCACCTTAATTGAATATGGTGAGGTTGAAGAAGAAGACGCCGAAGATGCTTCTACAGAACTTGAGGAGGGTATTAAAGCCACCATCGATGAATTGAAAAAAGTTAATCTACGCGACATTGAAAATCCTCGACCAATTTACATAAGTACCTCACTAACTCAGGAAGAAGAAGGAACTTATATTACATTACTCCATGAATTTAAAGATGTATTTGCATGGTCCTACAAAAAAATGCCCGGATTAGACCCAAAGGTAGTTGTACACCACCTGTCAGTAAGTAAAGGAGCTCGCCCTGTCAAACAAGGCCAGCGTAGATTTCGATCTGAGTTAATCCCGTTGATTGAAGGCGAAGTAAACAAACTCAATGAAGTTAGTTTCATCCGAGAGGTTAAGTATCCTATGTGGATTTTCAGCATCGTCCCTGTAGGAAAGAGAATGGGTAAATTCGAGTACGTGTTGATTTCAGGGATCTAAATAATGCATGCCCTAAAGATGATTTCTCGTTGCCAATTACTGAAGTAATGATAGATGCCACTACATGTCATGAAGTTTTATCCTTCATGGATGGATCGTCTGGATACAACCAAATATGTAGGCACCGGCAGACGAGGAATTGACAGCATTTCGCACTCCTAAGGGTATATATTGCTATAAAGTTATGCCTTTTGAGCTAAAGAATGCTGGCACCACATATCAAAGGGCAATGCAACAGATCTTCGATGACATGCTTGATAAGAATGTCGAATGCTACATTGATGACTTGGTGGTAAAGTCAAATAAGCGAGAGAATCATTTTCATGACTTGAAGAAGTTGTTTGAATGCTTGAGGAGATATCAACTAAAGATGAACCCTTCTAAATGTGCATTTGGAGTTACATCCGGGAAATTCCTTGGGTTCATCATCCGCCAGCGGGGTATAGAAATTGAGCAAGCAAGGATAGATGCCATCTTGAGAATACCAGAACCGCGAAACATCCACGAGCTCAAAAGTTTACAATGAAAGCTAGCATATCTCCGGAGGTTTATTTCAAATCTAGCCGGTCGTTGTCAACCATTCAGTTGTCTGATGAAGAAAGACGTACCGTTTCAATGGGATGAAGCCTGTGACAAAGAATTTAAAAGCATAAAGTCCTACTTAATGAAGCCTCCAGTCTTGGTTGCGCCTGTTCCAGGGCGTCCTTTAATTCTTTACGTTGTTGCTCAGGAACACTCTGTAGAAATCCTGCTCGCTCAGAAAAATGATAAAGGAAAGGAGAATGCTTTGTACTACTTGAGCAGGACAATGACGCCAAATGAGCTCAAATATTCACCTATTGAAAAGTTGTGTCTGGCACTCATTTTCTCAATCCAGAAGTTGAAGCATTATTTCCAATCTCATAGCATTCATTTGGTTTCAAAGGCTAACCCTTTAAAGTATGACATGGCAAAGCCAGTACTTTCGGATAAGCTTGCAAGATGGTACCTCCAACTGCAACAATTTGAGATCACGTATGTTTCTCAAAAGGCCATAAAAGGACAAGTTCTAGCAGACTTTCTAGTTGATCATCCCATGTTTGCCGAATGGGAGTTATCCGATGACTTGCCTGATAAAGATATCCTTGTGATTGAAGTTACGCCTCCTTGGAAGATTTACTTTGACGGAGCCTCCCATAAAGAATGAGCCGGAGCTGGAGTTGTATTTGTTACATCAGAAGGAGAAGTATTACCTTACTCCTTTACATTGACATAAAATTACTCAAATAATACTGTGGAATATCAAGCTCTAATCTTGGGATTAGAAATAGTTGTTGATGCAAAACAACTACCTTTCAAAGTATATGGAGATTCTCAACTTGTGGTCAATCAACTCCTTGGTCTCTATGAAGTCAAAAAGCCTGAGTTGCTCCCATATTATAATTACGCAAAAAGACTGATGGGATGGCTAGGAGATGTAGAACTCGAGCATCTACCGAGGAAAGACAACAAACAAGCTGACTCCTTGACAAAACTCACTTCAACACTTTCAATTACCGACAAAGAAGCACGTATACCAATATGTAAGAGTTGGTCATACCACCAATCTTCAGCAATGATGAGGATGATATGTTCCAAGAAGAAGAAAATCACGTCATAGAGGGTTTTGAACTTGAAGAAGAAGATTGACGACAACCGCTGGTTGATAACTTGAAATACGGGAAGCTACCCAATGATCTAAGACGGAGGACTGACACGTGCCGGCGAGCAACTCGTTTCATTTATTACAAATGCACGCTCTATAGACAATCATTTGATAGAATTTTCTTACGCTGCCTAAGTGATAATGAAAAGGTCCAAGCTATGGAAGAAGCTCATTCTGGGGTTTGTGGTGCTCACCAATCGGGATCAAAACTACATTTCCGCATAAAGAGAATGAGTTATTATTGTCTTACTATGGTCAAAGATTGCATAGACTATGCAAGAAGATGTCAAGCTTCTCAATTCCACGCCAATTTGATCCACCAACCACCTGAGCCATTACATCCTACCGTTGCCTCATGGCCTTTCGATGCTTGAGGTTTTGATGTTGTGGGACCTTTGACGAAGTCCTCCGGAGGTCACTTGTATATTCTGGCTGCAACAGATTATTTCTCTTAATGGGCTGAAGCAGTACCTCTTAAAGAATTGAAGAAGGAGAATGTTTCTGAATTTATCCACACCCACATCATTTATCATTACGGAGTGCCTAGATACATCATCACTGATAACGGGAAGCCCTTTTTGCAATAGCTTGATAGAGAAGTTATGTCAAAATTTTGGTTTTAAAACAAAGGAATTCCTCTATCTATTATGTTGCTACCAATGGTCTTGCTGAAGCATTTAACAAAACTTTGTGCAACCTGCTGAAGAAAGTGGTGGCTAAGTCAAAGCGTGATTGGCACGAGAGGATCGGAGAAGCTCTATGGGCATACAGGACCACTGTTAGAACACCTACTCAAGCAACGCCCTACGCACTAGTCTACGAAGTAGAGGCGGTCTTTCCACTTGAGCACCAAATCCCATCATTAAGGATAGCCATGCAAGAAGGACTTACCGAGGAAGAAAATGCTCAAATACAACTTGAAGAGTTGGAAGCTCTCGATGAAAAGAGATTAGAAGCACAACAAAGGCTCGAGTGTTACCAAGCCCAATTGTCTAGGGCATTCAATAAAAAGGTGCGTCTGCGTTCTTTTCAGGTTGGCGATTTAGTTCTTGCAGTGAGGAGACTTATAATCACAACGCATCGTACGGAAAATAATTTTTTGCCAAAGTGGGATGGTCCGTATGTTGCCAAAGAAGCCGACACAAATGGTGCATATAAATTGATCACTGAAGATAGTTTGAGAATTGGCCCAATCAATGGGAAGTTTTTTAAATAATACTATGCTTGAAAAAAAAAGAGAAAAACAAAAACAAAAAAACAAGAGAAAGAGGAAAAAAAAAAAAAACACCTGGCCCGCATGAGTATAAACTGTGAACGGTCTTCCCTCTTTCAAACAAATATTTTGTACTTTGAACTACGTAACGACTTGATTCTCTTGATGAGGTACGTAGGCAGATAAGACATTTCTAAGTTCAGTCATAACATATAAAATATCTTTATTTCTCATTTGAAGCTTTTGATGTGGGAAATACTAAGGTATGCTTAAAGATTGCAAGATAGAAGCAAGAAAAAAATTTCTATTACGTAATCATATTCAAATCATTGGGGGCAAAACAAAAAGCATGAAAAAAAAAAGAGAATGTAACAAGAGACAAAATTCTAAGCAAATCTCAAGCAAAAGGGTTTAAACTCTTCAAGTCTTCCTTGAGTATATCCAAACTTTCCCTCGAAGACTCCAAGTCCTCCACTATTGCATCATCTAGGGGCCGATACTTTCAAGTGCTGCAATATCTTTTTCGACCTCATGAACTTTGGCTTGAGTATCATGATTAAGATGCTTTTTCTCCTTCAAATTAGCGCGCAAGCTCGTTCTTCATCCCTTCAATACTACAATATCTTCCTCAATATGCTCCAACTCGTCCGTACCAGATTGGATCTCAGAGGTTTCATTGCTTGCTTTACCTTGAACATCTTGAAGGTGAGCCTTAGCTTCTTCAATTGTTGCTCATGAAGGCTTCGGGAAAATTTCTCAAAAGATAAGGATCTCACTTCGTCATAAGCATGAACTTTGGCAAAAAGCATATTCAACGATTCCTCCACCTTTGAAACGTCAAACTTTTGAAAACTCTTCATGGACTCGAGAATGAGGTAGACATCATCCTCAATTGATGAGAGAAAGTGAACCGAAGTATTTGATATCTTCGCGAGGAGCCCACTCCACAACCATTGAAGGAACTCTTTTTGGTAATTGAAAAGAAATCTCTCACCTTTAAATACCGACACCGCGGCAGGAGGTGGAGATTGTTTCCTTCTAAATTCCATCCCAAGTGGAGGAGTCAGAGTCGACAAATGACTAGTCTCAGATTCTTCCCCAATGTCGATAGTCTGGACTTCATCTTCCAACTAAAAGAGTAATGAAAGAGGAATTTCAGCAAAAGAACATTAGAAAAAGGAGAAGCTTAAACTTATATTATCAAGGAAGCACGACCTCCGCAACGAAGTTAGCTAAAGAAGATCGCGATGCATTTTCATTAGTCTCTGTTGCTTTCAAAGGCGTAACTTCCTTCCTTTGCCTTTTCCAGTGACGATCCTTGTTGCTACTATCACTATCTGCCACGTTATGTGAAGAATATTTTCCTTTACTTGCCTCCGCAACGGCAACTTGAGAATCACACTCGATCACAACAGGAGGAATAAGTGCATGTGGAGGATCGTTCTCGCCACCATCAACTTGTTTGTCCTCGTCCTTTTTACGTTTGAGTGTGATCTTAATTGACTACGGTCTGATCAAACATACAATATTGTCATCAAAAAAGATCTTATGGACTTTAGCCCACCGTGCTTTATAAGCTTCTGAGCAGAGTTTCTTAGCATTAGCAGGCAAAAAAAGGAACCAAGCTTTTGATGAAGATTTTGATAGAACACATAAGCTCCAATAACGGAGTCCTTCTTCTAAAGAGGCTACACGTGTGTCATATCTGAGGGTTCCTGGTACATCTTGATAGTACCCAAATTGACACCCAAATCGACACCCAAATCTATGGGGACTATATGGCTCAATGATGAATCTGTCGCCTTGACGAAGAGTAAGATAACTCGAACGAATTGCAATAAAGTAACTATGATCAAGCTCTTCGGCATGACCATCATCAACAAACTTGAAGGGCCCATCTTTCACAAGCAAATTGCAAGCCCAAGAGACAAACTCGGCCTTATGAATTTGCTTGCGTGCTTCTCATGGCTCATAATACTTTGCACCTCCTTCTCTAGAAAATCTCATCATCTTTAGACCACGCAACTCTTGCCAAACCGAGTAATGAGTTTTTGAAGTAACATGCTAGCCATGCATAAACAAAGTGGATAGAAAAAGAATAACTCGTACCGGGTGGTTTTGGAGAAGTTGCAATAGTATTCAAACCCTCATATATACTCGCCAAGACGGGAATAGCTAAATTCACTCGTCGACCATTCGCCACCAAGGACAGCATCTTAAAAGTACTTGGACGAATGGAGTTAACATCTTTACTAGGGAGAACAAACACGCAAAGCCAACAAGCTAAATAGGCCGCTAAATAAACTTCTTCCTTGAGACACCTTTCAATGGATAGCTTGGCAAATAAGGCCTCCTCAGCAGTCGACCACCTCTCGTGAATTGCAATATCACCAAGAGGGTTATGAGTCGACTTAGGTCGAACCGTTTTCTTCTCTTTACGAGGAGGAGACAGATGGTACTTAGTAGTTTTCTTGGACCAAAACTTCACCTATTTGTCAATGGATACGTGGGAGCATCGATTATGATCGGCACTTTGAAGCAAGCGGTAAGCATAAAGCAAATACTTACTGGAATGAGGAATAAATCTATCTCTCTTTTCATCAACGCCGGTAAGCTCTAGTGCACTTGGTACAACTTTATCATAAAGGCAGCCTGCCATAGGGAGTCCGACAAGTTCATGCAGATCCCATAATGAGATGGACATTTTCTCGGCAGAAGTAAGCAAAGTACTTGTAAGAGGTCACCACGCTTCGCAAAATTCTTTGACGATATCGGAATTGTGATCATAAGTAAATAGCGAAGCATTAACAACATCATATATTTTGAGATAGGACAATCTATCTCCACATCGGCGAAACACGTCCTCAGTCCACTCCCAATATCCTTTGGTGTAGCGGAATTCTCTAGTAAAACAAAGATCGCCATTCCACTTTGCATCACCTTCAATGATGGAACGACCCAAAGTGCATAAATAGGTGAAGTCGTCTGATGGTTGATAGAGGGTAGCTCGTAAAGTCCACGCCTTGATATTCTTGCTTAATGAAATTTCTTGACACCATTCGCCCAAATGAGAAGAATTAGTTAATCTCGGCCACGGGTTCACGTTTCTACCACTAACGAGGGGTGCATAAACCGCTAACATTGTGCCTTTCTCCAGGGGTTGATTTTGATTGTCAAGGATGATCAAGTGGTGCTCACCGAAAGGGGAAGATTTATCTTTGAAATAAACCATGCTATATGATATCAAAAAAAAAAAAAAAAAAATTGAGTTGTCAAAAAAAAAAAACACTCAAATAAATTAGAAGAAAATATAGCATGTGATATATGCACCCCCAAGTAGGCCTCTACGAAAATTATAGAGAAAACCAATTGATAATTGGTAATTCATTTTCAATAAATCTCTATGGAAAGTGATGAAATATTTGGTTTTCTTACTTGACATGAAATTGGACGAGAACATGAATGACTCAAGCCGAAGTTGTGGGTCTAAAATTCCAACCAAAAATTCATGATTCAAGTCCAATTTGCGGATATAATATGAGCCAAGTATGAATTTCTTAATGAATCTCTAATGCAAGCTAGATAAGAAAAATATGTGATTTTTTACCTTAGCATGAAATTAGAACGACGAGATTAATACTTCAAACCCGTTGGGAGAATACAATTGAAACCAAGGGTGACTTTTTAAATTAATCTCCATGCACGAAAGTTCTCTACTTGGCATGAATTGAGACGAAAACAAAAAAAAAAAATTGCTTGGATAGGTCTAAACAAAAGAATATTTTGGAGGCATTGAAAATTCTAGTTCTAGCAATTAATGAAGATGAAGCCAAGTTTTCAATCATTCAATTGCACACATACAAACTAAATATTCAAATGCAATTTGAGATTACTCATGAATTGAAAAACTTACTTGAGAGTCAAAAAGAAAAATAAAACCTCTCGTTGCTCTCAAATTGTTGGACAAAAGAGACTCAACCGGACCTTCAACAATGCACCAACTCAAAAAATCGAAAGAAATTCGAGTAGAAAGCTTCAGCGACTCAAAATCTACAAAGAAACCAAGAAAATTTAAAGAGCAACCCATTGAGGCATTATCACAAACACTTGGTGTGCATGCTGAAAATTTGAAGAAAAAAAATATTGAGTATCAAAGCATACCACAAATTCTCCCAACGATCAGCTGTAACGAGGTTTGATTAATGGTGAGATAAGTCCTTTATATACATGTTCAATTGAAGTGTTTTAATTCGAGAAGAATTAGAATTGTCAGTTGTAATTTGGTTGAAAGTCAACAACCCGAAAGTAGCCGGATTTGCACAGGGCACATGCCTAATTGCATTTGTTAAAGTCTATTTGGAATGTAAGTGTGTCAGTTTTAAAACACTATTCTCCGAAAGATGCAAAGAACAGAGAAAACTCCAATCTTCCCGCTGTTGTTGAAATCCAATCTCCAGTTGTTGTTGAATTGGTGAAGCACACCAAGTGATAAAGGCCTCATGGACCTAAGGGTGAGAAAGATCTTTTTTTTTTAAATTGAAGGAAAATTGGACGGACTTTTTCTCAAACCAAAATGAGACTAAAATTGGATATCTATTTAGGCTACATGTGGGCTCAATATTCCCAAGTCCAAGAAAACATATATGCAAGTCTTGTTGAAGCCAACTTTCGATGGTGGTGGTCCAATAAAATTCATATTTTCGCAACTCATTCACTTCAAAAAGTATACTTTCAAGCATATATTTGTGAACGAGTCTCGAGGGGGCATTCGTAAACAAATTAATTTTGCACCCAATTAAATAATGACAAACGTCATATAATATATTATTTATTAATTATAATATTCTTCTATTTGTATTTTGGAATTTACTAAATTAATTTCAAGTATAAATAATCAATTTAATTGATATTTTTAATATATATTCTGTCATCAAATCAATGGCCGACAAGTGTCAAAAAAGTATTTTGGCCAATCAAATAATGTTTCGCAGTCAAAGATTCCAATCAATCAGACCGCGCATTGTGGAACAATTGCATGTACGCTCCAATCAAATCAAGACAAATATTAGTTGTATTTATCTCTTTAAAAAAAATGCAAATATTAAAGATAATGTCAAATTGACCAATCATATTATTCCAAATATATGATGTATTAATTTCCTTAAATTAAATTATAAAGAGATAATACAAAAGGTGTTCAAGTAGATCACAACTCTACCTCTTTGACACCAACATAAAGAGGTCCTTACACCCTCATTTGAAACACTGACCTTGAGAGAAAATTGCAAATAATTCTCTCTACACGGTTTTTCAAAGCTCAAGAATATTCAGTGTTTAATGCAAAGATCGAGTCTTTCGTCAAAGGTGCGCCACAAATTATAGCGTTTAATTTGGGATTATATTCACAAAATATTTAGTAACATTTTAAAGAACAATTCAGTAACATTTTAAAGAACAATTTAGCCGTTGTTTCAGCGGGGCAAGCATGAGGTGCAGCAATGAATATCCCATACTTGGAAAAGCGATCAACAACAACTAGAACAGAAACCATACCGTTCACCTTAGGAAAACTCGAAATAAAGTCCATAAGAACAGACTGCCACGGCACCTCCAGAATCGGTAACGATTGTAACAACCCAGCTTCTTTCTTCTTTTATATCCTGTCTAACTGACAGACTAGACAGGTTCTTACATAGGCTTCAACATCCTCCTCCATCTTCGGCTAATAATACTGACGAGCTAATAAATCCAATATTCTATCAATTTCGGGATGTCCAGCCCACTGTGGATCGTGAGTCTCCCTCAACAAACGTCTGCGCAATGGTCCCGTTGGCACAAACACCCGTCCACCTTTGGCATACAGTAGCCCACTGTCAAGCCAATACTTTCGAATTACGCCACTCTTGACCTATTCCACCAACTTAAGATAACCCGCATCCGTCTTGGAACTCTCTCAAATCTGATTGAGGAAATCAGACTCAACCACTATCAAGGCAGCAACATACTCCTTAACCAGTATCCGGCTTAGAGCATCGGCCACATCATTGTGCTTGTCCGGCCGATGTACCCATTCAAAGTCGAATTCTTCCAAAAACTCTTGCCAACGAGCCTGCTTTGGGGACAGCTTTCACTACGTTTTGAAATACGTATTAGCCACATTGTCAGTAACAAGAGTAAATTTTGCACTTAAAAAATAGTGCCTCCACGCATCCAAATAATGAACCACAACCGTCCTCTCCTTCTGATGTGTGCTATACCACAACTTTGCATCTTTAAGTTTGCGGCTCTCAAAAGCAATAGGGTGTTTGTCTTGCACCAATACACCCCAAGTGCCCGATCAGAAGCACCGACCTGCACCTCAAACGGTTTGTCAAACTGCGGCAGTTTCAACACCGATTATGGAGCTTCAACAACCTGAATGAATCATCGCAAGCAACAATTCACTCCCACTTCTGATCTTTCCTCAGCAAATCCGTCAATAGATTCACAATTTTTTAATATCCCTTAATGAACCGCGTGTAGTAATTAGCAAGTCCCAAAAACGAACGCAAGTCAGTCATTGAATTCCCCAATCCATTAATGATTTGTACCTTTTACGATCCATCTTTCCTTAGTTGATCACATGCCAAAGGAACGTAATTTGCTCACAACAAAACTCACACTTTTCTTTCTTAGCATATAGCTCGTATTCTCTCTCAAATTAAATACAGCTCTCAAATGCTTCAGATGATGATGGAGTGATTCAGAGTAAATTACAATATCATCCAATTAAACAACAACAAACCGGTCCATAAATTCATGTAAAATACCGTTCATCAAGTTACAAAACGTAGCTAGAGCATTTGTTGAGCCAAACGGCATCACCAAAAATTCAAAAGAACCATACCTCGTCGCATACGTGGTTTTCGGCTCATCACCTCTAGCTACACGAACCTGCTAATATCCTGACCTCAAATCTATCTTCGTGTAGTATTTGGCTTTTGTCAGCTTATCAAACAAATCTATCGCATTCAGAATAGGATACTTATTTATTGGAAAAAAAAACAAAAAGCCCCCTTGTGATATTAGAAATGTTCAACAAACCCCTTGTGAAAAATAAAAAATCAATTACACCTCCTGTGATATGAAAAAAATTAAAAAATCCTCTAGGCTAGAGAGTGTAATATACTTGGGTTGACTGCAAGTATGAGTCTGAAAATACATATTTTTTGACAATTTTGCCCTTACCTTTCTATAATATAATATTACATAATATATAATATATATAATTAAATAAATCTTAAAATAATATATAAAATACTTCATTAATAATAAAATAAACTTTATATCTAAATATATATTATATTAGTATTTTTTAATTAAATAATTAAATTAATTAAAATTATTTTTTAAAAAAAATTGCCCGGCGACTGCGGAGGTGGCCGCCCTCCTCATCCCTTGGGCGACAGCGGTGGGAGCGAGGGAGTGAGGGCGTCGCTCTCTCCTTCTAGGCGACAGGCGTCGCCCAGACGGAGAGGTCGCCGCCCCCTTTGCCGGGGTAGCGGAAAAGGGGGGGGGGGGTACTCAGGGGTGGGGAGGAGGGAAGGGGAACGATCGAGGGGGTGGGGGGTGGGGTTTGATTATTATTTTTTAAAATAATATTTTTTATTTTTATAAATTATAATAATATGTATAATATAATGAATATTATTTATATATAATATTATAAATTATTACTTTTAAATAATATTTTATAAAACATAAGCATAATTATTGAATTAAAATTAATAATGGGCATGCCATGTCATTTTTTTGATCGAAAATTAAAATTTCGGCCACTTAAATACTAAATTTTATCAATTTAAAATTTAATAATTTTATAAAAAAATGCGCTATCGAATTAAAATTAATATTAAGCATTTAACGAAATAAGAAAAATAATTTTTCTATATAAAATTTAATATAAATATTTTTATAGGTATATTTTAATAGATATTTTTTCTATATAAATTTTTTTTCTATAAATATTTTTTTCTATATAATTTTTTTCTAAATAGTTTCTATATTATAGGTATATTTTAATAGGCCTAAATTGACCAAGTTGACTAGGAGGGGCATTTTAGTCATTGCCCTATAAAATTAGGCTTCCTTTGACCAGGGGGCAGTATGATATATTTTTTGTAACACAGGGAGTGAGGGGGTTTTTTTATCTTTTCGGATAACACAGGGGGGCAAAATGAATTTAACTCCTTATTTTTTATACTAACCTTATTCAATCCTCGATAGTCCACACACATCCTCATCGAACCATCTTGTTTCCTTTGGAACAGAATAGGAGAACCATACGACGCTTTGGATGGCTGGATCAGTCCTGCTCCAACAGCCCGTCCTGCTAACTCCGTAGGGGCCATACGGTAAGGGGCCTATGCAGGCGGCCGCGCCCTAGGCTCCAGTTCTATAACATGATCAATGGCTCGCCGTGGGGGCAACTTCTTAGGCAGTTCAGGAGGAAAGACATCCTTGAACTCCTGTAACAACTCCGCCTCCTCATCAGGAACTTCCTGAACGACATCCGATTTTATTTTAATTAATGCAGCAAGGTAGGTTTGCTCTCCATGCCTCAAACCTGCTTTCACCTGCATTGCCAACATTAAATGGTTTTTCTTCTCCGCTGATCTAACAGAGTCCGGCAAGTAAGTGCCCTGTACAAAACAAGTACTATTCTGATCAGCAATAAACAATCCATTCAGATAGGGCATTACCGTTGCGTTAGCCAGCAGCATAAAGTCCACTCCGAGAATCACGTCGAAATCATCCAAGGGGACAACCATTAGATTGCATTTGCCTGTCCAGGCGCCCACTTCCAATTCCACACACGCCACACCTTGAATAGGCTTCGCCTCCGAGTTCACCGCCTTAATGCGACTAGAGTGCTAAGTGAGAGTCAGTCCCAGCTTCTGAATCTCCCGATCAGCCACAAAGTTATGAGTGGCACCCGTGTCTAGCATCGCCATCACCGCTTTGCCATTAATCTGCACCCAAACATACATCAAACCCTTCTGTTTGGGTGGTCTTTCCTGCATTGCACTCACCAACTGTAGAGGATTGACCCTTGTGGATCCACCCTCATTATCATCCGCCTCAACCACTAAGGCATTCAACTTCCCTCGCTTGGGACAATCTCGCATGCGGTGGTCACCGTTGCAAAGATAACAACCCTTCTTTGTTTTATCAACATTGGGTTGGGCAGTCTCCTTGTTTCCCAACCTCGTTACCTCCTAATTCTTCTTTTTCTTAAACTTTCCGTCCTTCCACCCCTTGCCAGATTTTCCCTTTTCCTTACCAGAATCTTTCTTTTTCTTTTCTGGATCAGAACTGCTAGTAACTCGAAAGTCCACTAGCCGGTCAATAGCAGCTATCGCGGACGGCAAGTCCTTGACGACCTGACACCTCAACTCAGTCTGAGCCCAAATCTGCAATCCTGACAAGAAATTGAACAGTTTGTCCTCCTCGGACATATCACGAACGTCCATCATTAATGAACCGAACTCCTTCACATAATCTCTCAGAGTACCTGCATGATTCAATTTTTGGAGAGACTCCTTTGCAAGCCATGAAGTATTGCAAGGCAAGAACTGATCCTTCAGTTCATTTTTCAAAACGTCCCACGTTTCGATCTTATCACGATTCGCACTGGCGTCATTGGAAAGACGTGTACGCCACCACAGTTTCACATCCCCAATTAGATACATACTGGTGATTGAAACCTTCTCCGCCTCCAGAATGCGAGCCCCTTGGAAATATACTTACATGTCGCATAAGAAGTTCTCTAGCGCTTTGGCACTACGTGCACCGTCAAAGGGCTTCGGATCTAGAACCTTTACCTTAGACATAGGAGCACGGTCTTCGTCCCAGCCCACCACACATTTCAGCAACTTCACCTCGGCCTGAATGCTATCATTCCCTCAACAACATCGTTGAGGATGCTCGCTTCCTTAACCGCCGATGTTACCCGCTTATTCAACATCTCCGGCCACTCGCCCACAGATTTCTACAACGTCTCAACCCTAGTATGCAGGGTATCAACGAGCGAAAACAGGGCAACCGATGGAGACTCCGGGGCCTGCCCAAGTAGTTCCATCATCCGCTGAACCTGGGACTCTAATTGAGCTACATGATTTCGCAATGAAGTTTGGTCCGCCATTGCCAAAAACTCCTCAGAACCAGTGGGAACCTAGCTTTGATACCACTTGTCACAGGGATTTTCACAACTATGAATTTTCAGCCTTTTCCACCTACTATGCGGCTGGTTCTGCTCAAACCAATCAGCCTGTTCCCTTAACTCACAACACTCATGTTTAATTTAGAACTGAATTAGTTTATAGCAAGCCAACAAGCCACGCATGCATCAAGCAACATAAGCATAAATGATGCACAATAATTACAGGAAAGATTTCCAACCTTGCATTAATCACCATGCACAAAGGAACGCACTCAGGCTTGCACACACTCTCACGTGCAGCTATGATGCTAAACAATCAATATAAAACTGTGCAGAGAACAACCCTCAACTGTTGGGTCTAGTCAGCCAAGTCTAACCGCCTAGTCTGTGCTAAGTGGTCAGCATTTATAAGTAACTACCTCCCACCACTCAAGCCCACGCTTCCTACAACCGTCAGGAACCGCTCGTAACAGCTCGATTATAACCGCCCTCGTCAGCAAGCTCTATGCACTGCCGCCGAGTTTCAGCGCACAACTGCCAAGTGTCGCACTTCGCTGCCGAGTTCAGCGTGCGCATCTGCTAAGTCCGCTCACACGACGTGCGCGACTTGCCTGCCCGCGTATGCCACCGCCTAGCAGCCCGACCGACCGTCTGCCTGATTGTCCATCACTGTGTCGTCCCATGTCGACACTATGCAGCGCTCTGATGCGCACGCCTGGCACACTAGTGCCGAACATCAACCCAAAAGGGGGTTACACTTATCTCAATGGGCATGGGTTCGAGTATACACTCTAAAAATATCCACGGATATGGATACTAAATGGGTAAAATCTAATACTCAAAAAATTCATAAATATCTATTAACTTAAAATCATTGCATTTGTAATTTTTTTATAAATATCGACTAGATTTACTTGTCATCTAAATTTTTTTAAAATTTTTGTACATAGTTTATGAAATCTTTTTACATATTGATATTTTGAGAAAAACTGTCAGGGTATTTTCATCTTTATTTTCATAGTGATAACTCTAAATTAAATTTTTTGATAAAATTAATTTGAATGTAAAGTGTCACTAATAAAATTTATTTGAGCTTGAATTGCAAAAAACTCATGAAATGAAAGTTTCTAAAATTAAAATATGATTTTCGTATTTTTTTTCTATAGGTTCTTTAATTTTTGTTCCTATCTCGAATTTATGTTGATTGTTTAACTGATTAATATTGAACCATTATCTCAACAAAGTAAAAGTATTATATGCATTTCAACGATATTCAATTTGCACTTGTTAAAAATGCAAATAGCTTTTAATTTATTTTATCGATCGCAGATTCATAAAATACTTTTAATAAATTAATTTAATAATATATTTTGTGATATCATTATAAAAAACATGTCTAGTTGTCTTCAATTTATTGATATGTCAATTTTTATGTTTAATATTTAATTATTTTATTTCTTTTCTCAACTTTCCATGTTTCTCTCTCTTCTTAACTTTTCATTTTTTCTTTTCTCAACTTCCACATCTCTCTTTTTCGTCTTTAATTTTTTTAATTATTTTCTCATTTTTATACTTTTTAATATGTTATTAATCTAATTAATATATTTCTAATATAATAATTATTTTTTACAATTTTAAATAAATTATGCACAGATATGTGAGTGCGCCACATATACTCGTTTATATCTATACTTTATCTATACCTTTATATTAAGGGAGAGCACCTAAATGGTGTCTTTCATTTTTTGGTCTGTCAATTTATGTATTTGTTAATTAATTTACTAATTTATTCATTTATCTATTTATTAATTAATTAATTCACTAACTACCCATTACTCCACTCCTCTAAACCTCAAATCACTCATCCAATTAAGTGCCTGTATTTTTATTTAATTGGTGTCTAATTATTTTATGGTATTTTATTTTTTATTTGTTTAAAAAATCAACAGTTTGTTTTTGATATTTTTTTTCTGAACTTCTAATTATTTCTCTCCCTCAACTTTCATATTTCTTTTTCTTCCACCATTTTCTCTAAATAATTACCCACAACTCAATTTTTTTCATTTTTTTATTTATTTAACTAAAATAAATATTTTAAAAGAGACAAAATTATATTATTATATTTTAAATTAACTGCACACACATGTGTGGGTGCCACGCACACTAGTTATTAAGAGAGAGAGAGAGAGAGGCCTTTTGGTATCTCAACTTTTTCGGTCTACTATTTTATATTTGTTTATTATTTAATTTGAGTTTCTTTATTTTAGGGATAATTACACTCTCCTCCCCTGAAATTTGGTGTAATTACATGTAGACCCCCTGTAGTTTGAAAATTTACATTTAGCACCCCTGAGGTTTGCATTTATCTAACAAATAAGTCCATCTGTTAAAATTCATCGAACTCGCTTACATTAACCAAAAAAAATAAAAAAAAAAATCTAGAGCTACCCCCAATTGACATATTACTGACTTATTGCAGATCAAATAAATCTTTCTATGACCAAATTACCCTCATACACCTTCATGTGGTAATGCATGTGAGGAGGTATATTTTCACCGTTATAAGGGTAGTTTAGTCAGAAAAATTTTATTTAAACTGCTATAGGTCAGTAATAAGTCAATTGAAGGTAAATATCAATTTTAATCCAATTTATATGTTATCATCAACATTCAATGTATTTTGACTAACGGAGTCACGATTGCCAACTACAACCTGGTCATTTTTTAAAAATTATTTACTTGGGAATTTTATTTAAAAAATATATAATTATTTATTAATAACAAATTCAAATATTATAATTACATTATTATAAATATTACAATAAAAATACAAATATTAAAAATACCCCCCATTCCACAATTACATCTGTGTCGATGCCGAGGTCTTCTTATTTTCTCGCCAATATTTTGTATTGACTCATTTTGTTCATCATTATCATCATCACCGGAATTAATGTGCAACCAACTTGATGATGCTGCAGAACTGGACTCCACATTAATACGATATGCACTAAATAATGGGAATGGAACTGGTTAAATGTTATATCATGATGCATATGGGTTATTAATGCAAACACCAAGGTCAAGATCTACATGTGAATAATAAGCTTCTGCATGTCTTGGCACATATGGAGCCGATTGGAACCAATCATCTTGTGGTGGTTGGGGCACATAGTAATCTTGAGGCGGTTGAGGCACGTAGTAATCTTGAGGCGTATAAATTGCAGGAGGACTAGTTATATCCACCCTAACATCATCACGTTCAACCGACTCAATACACATTTGGCTAGAACTTATTCTTTGCCTGTGGGATGTGATATTATATAACATACCACAATTTGCAATATTAGTGCATCTCCAAGTTGGTATCCACTTTTCACACGTCTGTGAATAGACGACGATACGAAATGGCGACAACTGCAGCGCTCCACTTATTGTTGCATTACCTTTTCTGCTGGCATTACATAATTCACGGTATAAAAATGCCAGAACAGCACTGCCGCAACTGTAGTTCCTGATTTCCATTATATCCTCTAATTTTGCAAGATATAGTAACGATACCAGGTTTCCTGATGAATCAGGACACATCATTCTACCCACTAGGAACAACGCAACTACACGTGCATACTGTACGACAATTTGGTGTGGGGTGTTGGGAGTGATTTTGACACGTGCTATGTGGGATATGATTGCCTGAATCTGCAACCGTGAACCTTTGAACACTCCCGCATCTAGCTGGAAACCTAAATACTCCATGCAGTAGTCCTGCCATTGATTAGTTGTTCGATCGAGATAAATCCCTATTACAGGCTCATCATCAATTGGGAGTACCCATATTACTTGGACATCTTGTAAGGTAACTGTGACTTTCCCTACACGAAAATGAAAAGTGTATGTTTCGGATTGCCACCTCTCCACCATTACAGCGATTAGATGGCAATTATATTTAATCCATCCGCACCTATATACTCCATAAAATCCTACTTGATGTAGGATTTGTTGCACAAGAACAAGGTGATCATGTTGTTGTAAATAGTGCCAAAATGTACCATTGGCACGTTTTGCCTGCAGGACCTCATCAAGATCACCATCGAGAATGTCGTCAGACCTGTATTGTGCTTGTTGATACAACACAGTTCCATCGCGTGAATCGTATATTGCTCCTCTATCCATTTGTGAAAATAATTTATTTTTATCACAAGTGAAATACTAATGAAAACGTATACACTAATAGAAGACAACAAAAAAGTTTGATGAAAGATTTTACAGTATGAATGGCATACAATTGAGCCTGCAATTTATAGGAGGGGCTGTCGCTGAACTATTTCTTCAATTTAAAATAAAAAACAAAATGCACTATTTCTTGATACAGCTGCCGCTGCAACATGACTGATGATGCCGCGACAGCTGCATCAGCATGCATGCAAAAGAAAGCAGCAGCTGCTGCATTGATGCAGCGACATGTAGCGACATCAATGCTGATGATGCAGCAACCAGCTGCATCAATGCAGCAGCTGCTGCATCAATGCTGATGATGCAGCGGTTGTCATCGCTGCATGCAGTTTTATTTAAAGCTGCATCGCATGCAATTTACAGTTTTAAATTAAGGATAAATTACATCAATCTCCCCTAAAATTTGGTATAATTTTGAATATCTCTTGTTATTTAAAAAATTAAAAATACCTCTCTGATTTTAATGATCGTCTAACATTTAGCCCAATCTATTCATTTTTTATTGTAAATTGACCAAAATACCCTTGTGGATTAAAAATTATAATTTTATTATTTTAAAAAATATTTTTTTATGCACTAAGTGGATAATTTTTTTTATAATTTTTAAAATTATTTTATCCATCCTGTTCAATATTTTTATAAAATTTAATTTTTTTTAAAAAATAAAAAAATACAGTAAGAGCAAAATTAACATTTTTATACCTCCATCCAAGAATTACATAATTTCATCAAATATTATAGAGGTATTTGTAATTTTTCAACAACGAAGGAATATTTATAATTACGCCAAACTCAAGATAGGTGGTGGTAAAATTTACCATTTAAATTAAAGTTGAATGCATTCAGTATGATTTGTACTACAACTCACGGTTTTTAATTCAAATTCAAGATCAGTGGCTTCTTTCATCATTTATAAATAGAACAAGTGGTGTGCTTGTTAAATACATCAATAGTCACATCTTAATAGCAATTTTACTTAAAAAAATATCAACTTCATCTTCTCATTTGTGTATTTTGGTGGTGAATTATTTAATAATGGTTATTCGTATTTTCACATGTCCTAGTCGAAATCATACATTACGTATTGAGAACGAGATGGATTGATCGCAAACGCGAGAAATGCAACAAGCCCAACAATAAGGAGATTTTTCAACACAATCAAATGTGTCAGTATAGGGTTATTCATAATAATTGTTTTTTTTAATTAATACAATTTTAACATTATAATTTATTATGACTATCTAAATTTATAATAATTCAATTTATATTAATATAATTTAAATACGTTAAATATAATTATTACATTAAATATGATTTTAGAAAAAAAAAAAAAAATCGGAGTCGTGATTGGCAATCACAACTCGGTACTGGATTATTTTATAAGTGTGATCATATCTGACGGTTAGAGCTTAATTTTGATGGCTCGATTAACCCATGCACTTAAACACTATAAGATCACAGTTACATCAATATAATTCTAACATTTATGAATATATAAATTTATTGCAAACTGCATACATGTATCAATGTGTTGATAAATGTTTTCGTAATGTTAATGTATTTCGATTATATTGTTCCACTACAATGATACATTTTCGTAGCATTAAATCGTCGAAAATGACATATTTTTTAAAAAAATAATTTTGATAAAAATAACTAATTATTTAGAACACTTTTTGTTACGGCTTTTGTAACAACGCTGAATAAAAAAAACATTGTATTTTTATTTTGTAATACCCTATGTAACGGCTTTTTATACGGCTTCCATACACAACATAATTTGTACCGGCCTTTCTAACGGCTCATACGTTTTGTAACTCTCTTTGTCATGATTTTTGTAACGGTCGTGGCCGTTCCAAAAAAGTATATATATACAACACTTGGTAGATTTTTCTCCTCCTCTCCCTTCTTCTTCGTCAGGCATCACGTCCTCGAATTCTTTCAACAATTTCTTTACTACGCCAGGGATAGGCCCTGGAGCCTGTTCGATCTCCTCAAAACGAAGAGTGCACAAGTAGGATAGTTCGTTCCGCTTGCGCCCCTTCTCAAATTGTATGGCCAATAGATTTTTCTCTCCAGTCCGCCCAACCAGTGCAGGGATTATACAAGGTTTGGCCCCTAGCATCATCAGTTAATCAACATGCAGCAAAACCGCGATACGCGTGTCTTGCAAAAATTCAAGCCCGAGGATGAGCTTGAAGTCGTCCATCACCACAACAGAAAGGTTGGTCTTGCCTTCGAAAGGACCTACCTTGATTAGCATAGATTTGGCCACACTAGCAATAGGTTGTGCGGCCGAATTAATCGCCTTCACTCGCCCAACTCCCCTCTCCAGCACGAGCCCAGGTCTCTCTACTTCAGCGCTCGCAATCAATCATGGCACGGATGGGCTTGCCATGAATCTTCACATCAACAAACACCAATCCTTTCTTCCTAGAATTTCGGGGTTGTGCTTCTTCCTCAAGATAGCTCCCAGTTAAAGCCGGGGTAGTTTTTCCTGCCGGAGTGGCACGGTCTTCTTTGCCGCCACCTGATGGGACAATGTTTTGCACCATTAAGAGATAGCACCCAGGTTGTCCTCATCCTCCTCCAAATCATTCTCGCCACTCGCAGATGGTCACGACTCCATAGGCTTTGCAAGCGACGCCTTGTCAGTAAAGGTCGCCAGTGCGTTTAGCAATTGTTTCTTCGGGCAGTCTCGATATCTATGCTAGCCGTCGCATAGGAAGTATCCACTACTCTTCTGCAGCACCTCCTGTTTGTTCTCCTTGGGCTGGTTCCTGCTCGAACTTCCCTGTGAACTAGTTTAAGTGGGGCTTGCGATCTCCCCCACCTCTGTTTGAGTTACTCCTCTATGATTTCGCCTCGCCTGGCTTATTCTGTTTGGGTTCTAGACGTCATCTGCCATCCCACAGGTTCTCCGAATCAAAATCTGTCAAGCATTTGGCTGCTGCTATAGCCAACCCCAAATCAATCATCCGTTGGCGCTGCAACTCAAGACGCGCTCATGATTCCAGACCCTCTATGAAAGTGAAGAGCTTATTCTTCTCCGCATGTCTTGGATATCCAGCATCAGTGCCGAAAAGGCTTTCACATAATTTCACTGGGAACATGTATGCTCCAGCTTCTGCAATGCCTGCCTGGCATTATACTCAACGTTCTCTAGGAAGAACTGCTCTCAAATCGCTTCCCAAAGAAGGGCCCAAGTATACAGTTGCACCTAGTTGGCTTGGATTTCAGCATATTTGGTGCACCACCATAGTTTGGCATCACCCGTCAAATACATTGTCGCAGTCGACACCTTCCTTACGTCGTCCTCCACATTAGCCCCAAGGAAGTATTACTCCATGCCGAAAATGAAATTCTTGACCTCCTTCGCATCACGAGCAACACTTTAGGCCTTCAGTTCAGGAATCCGAAGCCTAGCACTAAGGTCATGAGCAACAACAAAGGCGTTGCTCACCGCATGTTGGAGCAGACCTATCTGGATAGATATCTGTTCCATGTCACACCTCATATCAACAATGCCACCACCTGCAAAGGCATTGGCTATTTCTTGGACCACCTGCCGACATTCGTCTAGCTTCGAATTCAACACCGTGATCTCAGATTCCAGGGAAGAGACCTTCTCCTCCAAATTCATCACCAATTCAATTAACCTCGAGTTTTCATCCTCTAGGTTCGCGGCTCGCTTGCTAGGCGGTGCCGCATTTCTCGGGCTCTCAGCATCTTGGTCCGCCATTCTTGCAGCAGAATTTGCTTGGGTCACAGCAACACGACTCAACCCCATGAAGGCATCGAGGCTCTGATACCACTTCTCACGAGGCGTGTTCCGCAATGCAGGAAAAGGGGGCACCGTGTGGCTAGAGTCCGCAGTATACGTCTACTTCTGCCAAATTACAACACAACAATCGGACACCCGTCGACACTAGCATAGCGCACCGACAGGAATAGCAACATAGTATGCGACAAGAGCAACATAATTAAGCAAGGTGCAGTAGGAAGGCAGTAAACTAAGCACTGATTCGAAATGTGGATTTCATTGAAAAGCAGAATGCATATACATTGTACAAACGATGCTAGCGAAAGGGGATTGTCTTGAGGGGGACACTAGCACGTAGACTAAACCAAGCTTCGAGAACTTATTCTTAGTCTACACCAAGCTTCGAGAACTCATTCTCCCTATAATAGTCTTAAAAATATTTTTCCTATTGACAACAGTAGACATTAGAAAAGCTGAACAACGCACCTTATGAGGCATAACGACCCCCATGAGTAAATAAAAGTGAATACATCCTTACAATATATACAAGATAAAAGACCAACGCCTAAAATTCTAAGACTGCAGAAGTCCAGCGTCTGTCGGTGAAGGTTGTTGGTCGGCCGGGTTGAGCGGTTGTGTAGTCGAATGTGCGTCAAGGCTGTCGAGAGTGTAGGCAGCCCTTGACACCGCACCAACCCCCATCCCTACCGTCCCCCGCAAATGGGGGAACGACGATGCTGCCCCCGCAGATGGGGGCAACTCTTGCAGATTGGGGCAACATCGTCGCCTAGATAATGAAGGAAGGCGATGGAAATGTTGTCGCCCATGGTATAGGCTACGACGTCGTCATCGCCCATGGTCTATGCGGCCATCACCCTCAATTTTTTTTATTTCTTAATTATTTAATTAAATTTATTTTAGTTAATTAGTAATTATTTTAGATAATTATAATAATTAAATATATATTTTAATTGATTAATAGTAATAATCTCAAAATAATATATTATATTTGAATTAATTTAAAATATATAATTAATTAAGAATAATTTTAGATAATTATAATAATTATTGTATTTAAATTATTTTATAATTTATAATTATTATAATTGCTTAATATTTATATTCATGTACATATCTAAATTTGAAAAGAATAAAATTTAGTATATTAGTCTTTATAATGTAAACTCTGTTTTTTACTTTTTTGTATTTTGGTATTTAATATAAATATGTTTAAAACTAAAAGAATTTATAATTTTAGAGGAGAGAAAAATGAAAAATAAAACTAAAAAGTCAGTTTATGGGTACTTTAGTCAATTAAAGACTAAAAAAATATCGAAATACACAAAAAAGCAAAGCACAAACGCACTTCAGGCGTGTGCATCCCACCTTCCGTTAATTTCTAAGGGAAGGGTTTTTTTTTTTGCTAAGTTTATTAAAATACAAGGGTGTTTTTAGCTATTTTCGAAATATAGGGGGATTTTTAGCTTTTTCAACAAAACATAAAGGGTAAAATGCATTTTAATCTTTATAATATGCAAAATGTCATAAGAGGTTATTGTAATTTACCTTATTGAAATGCAATGATAATATCATTGACCGGTAATTTGTTTAATGCATTCCGAAAAAAAATAATAAACGTAGAGATATTACCATTATTTGAGACATAAAAAGATAGAATAAATATTGAATTTATCAATGAATTGTAAACAATTGGCATTACAACTAATATAACATACATCCATCTAGATATTGGATTCATCTGCAGATTTCAAAGATAACTCCATCAACCTTTAAAAATCCTCACTTTTACCAATTTAAAAGATAATTACACTCCTTTGAAAAACAATGTGAAAGCGAAAAGAAAATTTCTAGCTTTGCAGGCCCAATACTCCGGAAATCCTACCGGCCCACTTGTAGACCTGCTAAGTTGAAGGATTACTACAAACTTAAAATAAAAGATAGGCGTGAATAGCAATTTATCGTTCTGTGATATTCAAAATTGACAAATTTATCTCATTATGAAAAAATAAATAATAATTTAGCTTCTCGTATTTTAAAATAAAGCAATTAATTGCTTCAATTTTAAAAATATAGGAGGGTGTTCGGCTAAGTTTATAAGCTTTTCAAAATATTTTATAAGATGTTTGACAGCTTATAAGATAAAAAAAAAAGTGTTTGGCTATTTTTTTTTTAAAAGAGCTTATAAGATCTCAAAATAAGATGTTTTGGATCTTATAAGTTTTTTTTTTTATTTTTTTTAAAAAAAAGCTAACTTTTGTAAATTTTTTTAAGCTCTTGTAAGCTATATAAAATTAATATGTCAAAAGACTAAAATATCCCCCTTCATACATGTACATACTCTCTCCCACACACACACTCCTCTCTCTCTCTCTCTCTCTCTCACACACACACACACACACATACACACACACTCTTTCTCTCTTTCTAGGATTAATTTTTTTTGCTATTTAATTTTTCTAAAATTCAAAAAGAAAATATACTTTATTATTTAATAATAAATTATTATTGTTAAATAAAAACAAAATTGATATTGCTATTATATTTATTAAAAAAATATAAGTTCAAGACATTATAAATTATACAACTAGAAATAATCACTGAAGATTAACAAAAAATAATAATTTTTATATTATATTAATATTCGATTAACATGAATGTACATATATATTATTTTTTATTCAAAAAAATTTATTCGATTATCTATTATTATTTTTTTTAAATTAAACTAATGTGTACTATTTATAAAGCATTTTAAAAATATTTAAAACAAAATATGTCAAGAAATAATAACTTATTTTATTATAATAGTATACATGTCCATTTTAGTCATTTGTCAATTAAAAACCTTATTATGCTAAACACCCTAATATCTTATTTTACCCAAAGTCCCAAACACTTTAAAAGTGTATTTTTAAAATAAGATCCAACATCTTATAAGCTTCAAAAATATCTTATAAGATGTAGGAGCTTATAAGATGTTTTAAAAAAAATTAATAATAAATTAGTAAGTGTGGTACATTCTAAATAAATTATAAATCATATTATTAGTTTTTGTAGTTTTAAAAAGTACTTAAAGATATATATTAAGATAATAAATTAATATAAATATTTTGATTTATAAAAAATTGACAAACAAAGATAATAAATAATGTAGGATGACTAAAATAAATAAATAAAAGAAAATAACACCAAAAAGATAGTTATGCAAAATCATGATAAATGGAGAAGTTAAGAAATAATTAATTAATTAAGTTAAAATTTTAAAAATAAATGACATATCAAAATTAAGTGATACACCAAAAGAATGCCCTCATCACTTTATACTTATAAGATTGAACAAAAAATTATTTATATACTAGTAAATATGGTACATCTATGTATGTGCATGGTTTTTAAAAAGTATTTCATATAAAATATTTGTTTAAATTTTATTATTTATTTTTAAAAAAAATTATTACCTAAATATATATAACATAATAAATTAATACAAATATTTTGATTTATAAAAAATTATTGATAAAAGAAGATAATATATAAATTGGAGAGATAAAAAATGCATGAGAAAAAACTGCTAAAAGATAGTTATGGAAAATCAGGAGTGAGTGGGTAAGCTAAAAAAGTTTAATTAATTTATAATTTCTATAAATAAATACTACACCAAAGTTATTGTAGACAACAAAAGAACCTTCTCCAATAATAGGAATAATTTTACTTTTCATACTTAAAATATACTCCTTGTTCGGGTTTTAATATCTCGGGTTTCTAAGTCATCAGATTTGGTACCTAAAGTTTTAATTTGCATCCGCCTGAGTACCCTCCGTTAAGTTGACCATTAAAATAAACGGTCAACTCAATTTTGGAGGGAAAATTAGGCGGAAATTTGTCTATGTAAGGGCATGTTTGGCTTCCATTTTATTCAACACACAAAAGAAATTCTATTTTAATTTATTTTTATTTTTTTAAATTGAGAAAATTAATTAAAAAATACATATTTAATCAATTTATCAAGGGTTATGCTATAATTTTTTCATACTTTTCTTCTAATTATTTTAACAAAGATTTTCTTTTACTAGTGAAATAGAAAATTTTAATAAATATAAAAAAAATTCTCTCAACCAAAAAATAATAATTGATATGTATTTATTGTTTTGTGCACAAACAAACGGTATAAATATATCAAAGTAAGCATATGCAATTTT
The DNA here is from genome assembly GCA_034509725.1 of Sesamum angolense. Taxonomy (NCBI): domain Eukaryota; kingdom Viridiplantae; phylum Streptophyta; class Magnoliopsida; order Lamiales; family Pedaliaceae; genus Sesamum; species Sesamum angolense. Next base: position 8,833,903 of record JACGWL010000016.1, read on the forward strand.
ATTTAACTTAAAAGTACATTGACACCCTTTGAGTGGTTTATTTGATTTTTTTCTGTTTATTTTTCGCGAATAATACGAGTAGTGATTGAATATAAGATTCTATTAATTTTTGAATTAATTATTAGGCGATTATCTTTACATTATTTTGCATTTAGCATGCATTTTTAATTTTCATAATGATTTGAATCGAGAGTAATTTTATTAGAAACTAATGGAGAGTGAGCCACACATGCGATTTGTGCAAATGGTTCTTGTTTTTTGCTACTTTTATTATCTTTTTAAGTGAGCAAATATCCAATTTACCCCTTTTATTTGACATTTTAATGTGTATATGGTTTAAATTAACAAATGACAATATAAAAATTAATATACAAAAAATTAACTTTTTAATTAATCATTTATATGAATATAAATAAAAATTTCTTATAATATTATATTATTAATTAAATCAAATTATTATTTAATTTAAATAATTATTTATAAAATATACTAATTAAATATAAAAATACCTAATAATAATATATTATACCTAAAAATTATATTTAATTAACTTAAATTATTTATTAAGTCCAAATACCTTATAATAAATTATATTTTTTTATAAATATATTAATTTAATATAAAAATCTAAAACGTATATAAATTTTTAAAATTTAAAATTTTGAATTTAAAAACACAATACAAATTTAATCTACTAAAATTCACATATCAAACTATAAATTTATATGCAATATAGTAATTATATATTATTAACTTAATTAAATTATTATTAATTTAAATATATTTTACTTATTTATAATTAATATTAATTAAATATCAAAATATTCAAAAATTAATATCAACTATTTTAAATTATATTATTTATTATAAATATAGTTAAATTTAATATTTAATATTAAAAATTAAAAAAATAAAATTATTTTTATTTATATTTTTTAAATGTCTTTTTCTTCATCGCCCTTCTTCCGTGGGTGATCACCAGCCCAGATCTGGCCGCGTGGAAGGGTGGCAGGGGCGACCTCATCGTCGCCCCTTTAACAGCAAGCGACGTTGCCGTCGCCCAATTTGGGCTGCGACAGCTTTGCCGCCCATGTAGGCGGAGGGTGTCATATATATATATATATATATATATATATATATATATTATATATATTATATTATAGTTTATATATATTATATATTATATATAGTGTATCTATTTTATATATATATAAATAAAAATATATATTTTAATTAGTTAAGATTTGGACCGTTGATTGTGTACAATTGAAGATCAATGATTGATATAAAAAGGGTATAACAAGCAATTCAACAAAAAATTTACACGTTAGGGCTTACCTAACAGAGGGGAGAGTATGCAACATTTTGAAAAACACAGGAAATTATTTGTCTATTTTCTTAACATGGAGGATTTTTAGCTAAATTTTAAAAACACAGGGGGTTTTATGCAATTTATCCATTGCTTTATTTTAAGAAACAGAGGAGGGTAAATTGCTATTTATTTTTCATAAAGAAATAATTTGCTCATTTCTAATATCACAGGAGATAAATTGCTATTTACCCTGTATTTAAAGCATGTAATTGGATTATTTGCTTGTTAAGAGACATTGATGTGACTATCAATCATTTGATTCTGATTTATCTACTCATTTATTTGATTTTGTATTTCAAACATGTAAATAGATTTGTATAGTATAAATTTGCTTTTATTATTGCCTTTTGAGAACAACACTGAAATTATGCTTAGCTAGAATTATTAAGAATTGAACAAAGCTAAATTTCATGAAAAACTGCTAATACATTCAAAGTTCATAATAAATAGTGAAAAAATAGCATAAAAAAAAATCTTCTAAAAAACTTGTTGAATATTTTTGCAGCCTTTCACTTCCTTACAAATATCAAAATAGTACAAGGTAACGTTGAATGGAAGGTAAAATCAAAACTTATATATTTTTTTTTATTGGCGTCAGCATTTTTTGTCCAAATCCTAATGGAAGGGAGTCAAGTGTAAACGGTAAACTTTCAAAGGGGGTGTTTTAAGTATAATTTTAAAACTTTTTCAGAGAAAATATAATTTCATATTTTAAAAAAAAAATCTATGTGTAATTACCCAACAAAAATAAACAAGGGAGGGAGTCAAGTATAAACGGTGAACTTTTAAATAGGGTGTTTTAAGTATAATTTCAAAAATTCGTATAATTACCCAACAAGAAAAGAATGTTTTAATCTTCAAAGTAAGGGTTGGATCATGCTTCTCCAAGTTGAGTCACCAGTTTCCCCAAATTTGGTAGTATAACTAGAGGTTGCGTATTACCCTACTCGGATTTGGACTCAAACTCGATATATATTCATAGTTGTTATTTATATATTTTTATTCAAATTCTACTCATAAAATTTTCATTGATCTTATCTATTCTATACTCAAATAATTGAGTTCGATATGAATTTTATCCAATAGGTCATTACAAAAGAAAGGTTTTGCAGAAACGGAATTTCCAACGGCATTTTCGACAAAAATGCGTCGCTAATAAGGATTCCAATGAAATTTTTGACGATTTTCGAACAAATGGAAGACCGTGTGAAAACGGCACTTCAAAAATATTTCTGATGATATTTCTGACAAAATGAATATCCGTCGGAATATTTGAGATGATTTTACGACGGTCCGTTATTGTCGTCGAAAAATTCGTCCACAAGACGAAAAATTAATACTTTATTTGGGACGGATGTTGGGATAAAAAATAAAGCATCCTGACATATTTTTTTCAAGAAACTTTTTACATTGACATTGGAAAATTTGTCGGTAAATTAGTTGGAAAAATTGTTACGTATATTTTATCGTCGGAAATATTTTTGAAAATCATGCCAAATTATTTTGAAAATCATCAAAAAATTCGTCCCAAATATTTTCAACAATTGCCATCGCAAAATCCATTCCAAATTTTTTTATGTTTCATATAATTTTTCTTTATAAAATTTTTCATATTTTATGAAAAATAAATTTTTGGAAATCATATTGATAGGGGAAGAATAAAACCCCTTATAAAAAGGAAAGATCTCTACGAAAAAGGAAGGAAGACATCGCCATAAAAGGAAAATTCGGAGTCAAACCTGCCGCATTATCACAAGACGTCAAATGACAAAAAAACCTTATGTCGATTATTCATAGCCTTGTAACGAGGGTAAGTGAAGGATAAAAATGTATTTCACCTCCACCTACCCGAAATAGCGTGAAGTTTAGCTAGTATAAATACCTCCTCATTTGATAGAGAGGGGGGATTTTTTGGGGCCGGATTGAATTCTTGTAAGCTACTTAGTGCAAACGTGTTGAATTACGACCCTTTAATAAAAATTTAGTTGACTTCGCCTTTTTGCGACATCACATATTTTATCCAATAACAGCATACTTAATTGAAAAAGTAAATAGTGTCATTTTACAAAGCGCATAACTAAAAATTAATATAAATTCTAATATAATACTTCTGACTCGTCTGAAAGCTCAAGGTCAATAACATCATCGGTTGTCGGTTGCGCTGCTCCCTTAACTGGGGCATAAGTGGTTGACTGAAACTTCATAAGGAGAACAAACTTCATAACTAAAAAAGACTAAAGAGAACACTATTGCTCAATCTGGGTTCATATGGAGAATAAAATTGCCTTTTCAGTGCGCTCAAACGCTAACTTAAACTTTATTCTCTATAGAATTATCATTTTTCATAAATTCGATTTGTCGATGTAAATATATCGTATTTGAAAAATTATATTACTTTTTTAGGATGAACACGGGCGATATTTTTCGACAGATTTTCTAACTGATTTTCGATCGAAACTTGTGAATCCGTTCCACTTTTGTTCAAAAACAGTCGAAAAATACTTTTTGATTATTTAAAAAAATTAAAACAAATCAAAATAGCATTATAAACTACAGTAATTCCGTTCATGCCTCTCACCCGAGAGTCAGTTCACTGTCGAAAAGGCTACAACTACCAATAATAAATATAGTTAAAGCCCCTACCCCTTCCGGACCATCTCATACTTATAGATACTGATGGACCAGGATTAACATAAATGACCATAGTAACCTTGCAGGGGAGTGGTAGAAGATATTGTAGGGGGTTAGTTCGGCTGAATAATTATGTTTAGGATCATTTCCAACGACTTTTATAACGTATTTTGTGATGGAAAATTTTAGTTGTGACAATATAGCAGTTAAAATTTCCAATCATCACAATTCGTCGGAACAATCGTCCCAAATATAACATTTACAGATGAAAGTTGCGACGACTAATCGTCAGAAATTCCTTTTTGAAGTCTTATGATGAAAATAGGAGTTTGAGAGAGGAATTTGAGAGAGAGAGAACACATTTTCAGCATGATGAAGTTCTGTAGAATAATTTTGATTCAAATCTGTTATGAGGGCTGAATCCTCCATTAAACACATGAACCCACCGACTCTATTTTTAACTAACTAATTGCTGACATGGATGGATGACAACGCAAAGCAAAAATAATACAGCAATGAAAGAAGAAACTTGCAGTGAACAGTGTGCTTAACAGCAGTGCAATAAGACACCTTTGAATGCGAGAAGGAAGAACAAAACCATTTTTGTATGCATTCCTGACAACATGACAGTCAATTTCAATGTGTTTCGTACGTTCGTGAAAGATCGAATTAGCCATGATGTGTAATGCAACTTTATTATCACAATATAACAGAATAGGAGAAGAAACAGAGATACCGAAATTAGCCAAAATATATGAAATCCACTGCAACTCACATACTGTCGCTGCCATGCTTCTATACTCGGCCTCGGCCGTGGAACGGGAAACTGTGGACTGCTTCTTTGTCTTCCAAGAAATAGGGGCATCACCAAGGAAAATGCAGAACCCCGACAAAGAACGACGTGTGTCCGCACAAGAGGCCCAATCAGCATCACAGAAGGCCTTGAGCTGGAAGAGATTAGAAGCAGGGAGAAAACCTTTCGAAGGGTTGCCTTTCAAGTACCTAACAACATGAAGAGCTGCAGTCCAATGCATGTCACAAGGATGAGACAAATATTGACTTAACTGCTGAACGGAGTGTGAAATGTCAGGCCTAGTAAACCCAAGATAGAGTAAACGATCAACAAGCCTTTTGTACATATGTGGATTCTACAACTGTGCTCCAGAATCAGTGGTACTTTAAGGCCTGGAGGAAATGGAGTAGAAGTGGCCTTAGAATTTAACATCGCAGTGTCTTTAATTATGTCAAGTGTGTATTTAGTTTGAGCAAGGTACGCCCCTGAAGTACTTCTAGCTATTTCCAGTCCCAAAAAATAGCGGGCACCACCAATATCTTTAATCGTGAACAAACTATGAAGATAAGATTTCACACCTTCTATGTCGGATAAAGAAGGGCCAGTGATGAGTATGTCGTCAACATACACCAAGAGAAACAGCTGACCAAGGTTAGTATGCATGGTGAATAGACAATGGTCTTTAGCTGACTGAGCAAAACCGTATTGTTCCAGTTTGTGTGTGAACTCCAAATTCCATTGTCTAGACGCCTGTTTTAGACCATAAAGCGAACGTTCTAGTTTACAGACAAAACCAGGCTCCACATTGTACCCCTCTGGTGGATCCATATAAAGATCCTCATCTAAGTACCCATGCGAAAAGGTGTTATTGATGTCAAGCTGTTGAATAGGCCAAGCATAACCTACAATAATTGCCAGAAATATGCGTACAGTTATAGCTTTTGCCATCGGAGATAAACTCTCTGTGTAATCAATTCCCTCAACTTGATTGTAACCCTTAGCAACCCAGCGCGCTTTATACCGCTCCACAAACCCATCAGCCTTGAGTTTGGTCTTGAACACCCATTTACAGCCTATAGGTTTCTTACCAACAAGCAAGGGAGTAATCTTCCAAGTGCAATTCTGTTCGAGAGCCTGGATCTCTTGTTCATAGCTTCCTGCCATTCTGGATGTTTGACAGCCTCCTTATATGATTTAGGTTCCTACAAAATTGATAAAGAAGCAACAAACAACATACATGCAGTATTACTAGACGGTAGCAAGAGAGAATCTTGATGGCAAACAAAGTCTTCTAACCAGCTAGGCTTATGAATGATCCTAGTTGATTTTCTAGTTGGTTGAGGAGCTGGAAGGACAGGAGGTGAATGTGGATTAGGAGAAGGAGAAGAAGATGGCAAGGTGAGGTTATGTTCAGCTTGCTCAGTAGAGGGAAAAGAGGAGGCTGTAGGAACAGAAACTGAAAGAGAGGGATTGGAGTGTAGGTTCTCAGTATATAAAGGTATAGTAAAGAGAGGACAAGAATCAGATGACTGAGAAATAGCATCATAGGGATAGATTGACTCATGAAACACAACATCTCTAGAAGTGAATGGATGATTTGTACTAAGTCATAAAGCTTGTAACCTTTTTTATGCATAGTGTACCCAAGAAAAATACATTTGGAAGCACGTTTGTGGAACTTTGTTTTATGAGGATCCAGGTTAGTAGTGAAACAAAGACAACCAAAGACTCGAAGATGATCATTAGGAGGAGGGCCATGTAACAGTTCATAAGGTGTTTTCCAAGCAAGTTTTCGAGTGGGAGTTTCCTGTTGATTAGGTATGTTGCGGTAAGAATAGCATCACCCCAAAACTTTGTGGGAAGTGAAGCCTGAAGTAAGAGTGCTCTAGCTACATCAAGAAGATGTCTATGCTTACGTTTGACCCTCCCATTTTGTTGTGGAGTATAGGTGCAAGAGGTTTGATGAATTATTCCCAATTCATGGAAAAGAGATTGACAATCTTTATTAAGGAATTCGGATCCATTGTCAGACCTCAAGGTCTTTATAACAGCCCCAAACTGAGTATGTATCATGTGACAGAAAGTGGAAAAAATTGAAGGCACTTGGGATTTGTGTTTGAGAAGAAAAGTCCATAAGGATCTACTACAATCATCAAATATAGTGAAAATATAATTGCAGTAAGAGATAGTATGCTCCTTATAAGGACCCCAAAGATCCATGTGAAGTAGTTCAAAAGGTGTAGAAGAATGAGATCCATTAAGAGGGAATGGAATTCCAGCTTGCTTAGCCAAAGGACAAACTTTACATATAAATTCATCAGAGTCATTGGGAAAGTTGCTGAAAATTGAGAGATGTTTTAAAGCATGAATAGGAGAATGTCCCAGTCGTCTATGCCAAGTCACTTTATTACACTGATCAGAAGCAAAACAAGATACATGAGTTTTGGTAATTGAGGAGCATTTGGTCTCAACAGATATAAACGTTTGTGAACAGAGCCTGTTGCAAAGATCTTGTTAGTATTCTGGTCCTGCAAAAACCCAGAATCCTGAGAAAAACTGAAATGATAAGTGTTGAGGAACACAATTGACTGACCGATAGAAGATTGACAGAAAATTTATCCTTATGAGGGAGAACATTTGTGGCATAACAGAGACAATCGAAAGTTTGGAGATGGATTAGGGAAGGTGTTTTCTGGTAAAGGATTTCATAGGGTGTTTTTCATTGCAATATGGAGGATGGTAAACGATTGATCAAGTATGTTGCAGTGAGAACACATTCCCCCAGAATTTACGAGGTAGGGATGCCTGATGTAGAAGGGATCTAGCAATATTGAGCAGGTGTTTATGCTTGCGCTCAACAATGTCGTTCTGTTGAGGTGTGTGGGGACAGGATTGTTGGTGAGTGATTCCTAGGGATTGAAACAAAGCATGGCATTGTTCATTGATAAATTCAGAGCCATTATCAAACCTAATGATTTTAACTAGTGTGTAGAATTGTGTTTATATAGATGTAAGAAAGGATGAAAGTCTTCAAGAAACTTGCATTTTGTTTTGTAAAAGAATGGTCCAAAAACTCTGCTACAATCATTCATGATGGTCAGAAAATAATGACAATTGGTTAAAGGTAGATGGTGTGTAGGAAAAGGCATTCTTTGTTGTTTAGAAGCTGGACAGACATCACATGCATCCCAAATACGTGGTGGTTTTATTGATTGAATGTGTTGCATTACAGAAAAGGAAAGATGGCCAAGTCTTTTATGCCATAGCCACGTATCATTTGCAGCATTAGACATATTACATTGTGACAAAAAAAGAAGGTACATGAACTTGTTGAATGTTTACAGAATCAAAGGAATGTTTATCAAGGATGTATAGACCACCTATCACTCTACCCACAGCCAGGATATCTCTAGTCTTCAGGTCCTATAGCCAACAATGGGAGTGTGAGAAAAGAACTGGGATAAAATTCATTTTACCCCTCCTATGATATCCCAAATATTCAAATAAGCCCCGTGATAAAAAAAGAAGAACCAAATAACCTCCTGTAAAATTTAAAAAGGTACATATTACCCCTCTATAAAATTTTATGCGCCCAAAATTGCGACTGAATGTGTATATTTTTGCCCTTAAATTATCAAACTACCCATGTGTTTAAATTATACATACTTTAAAAATATAACATAAGAAAAAATAATTTAGTTATATGTATATATATATATATATATAACCTAAAAAACATAAAACGGAAAAATAGAAATAATTCGCCGACGGACGAGAGATTGGTGTGGGTGGGGTATAAAAAATGATCGTTGTTGGATGGGCTTCCCAATGGTGGAAAGCACACATCGAGAGGTCATCGGATATTGGAGAAAAAAAGATAGAAAATGGGGAGAGCAGGTTAGGGGCCAATATGCACCTTTTTAAATTTTACAGGGGATTATATGGTATTTTTTTTTTTCATTGGGGCTTATTTGAACCTTTTGGGTACCACAGGGGGGTATCATGTATTTTACCCAAAGAACTGAAATAGCAGTAGAGGAGCATAGTTTTTGCACAGATAAAATGTTATACTTAAAAGCAGGAATGCACAAGACATGTGTAAGACTTAATTTGTCATAAAAGTGTAATGTACCAACTGATTCAACAGGGTGTGATGAGCCATCAGGTAGGTGTACTAAGGATTTATGTATAGGAAATGAATGTTGTAAGAAGTGAAGGAAATGCACACATGTGGTTAGTGGTACCTATGTCTACGATCCATGAACCAAAGACATTTTTAGGGAGTAACCAAAGTCATCTCCATGTGCAAAATTGACTTGCAAAAGGTCTTGTTGTGGGATGTTCTCCTTCATCAATTTTATAAGCTCTGTCATCTGTTTCACAGACTCCCCAAAACCTGGTGTGTTTTCTGAGTTATTTCCTGCTTCTCCAGTGACTATATTGTAGCCCCTTGCTGATCTATTTCTCTCTGTCTGTGGTCTTTTAAGTCCTTGTACCAATCTGGAGTCCATGCAATTTAAAACAACTTTTGTTCGTATGTCCAGTTTTTCCATAGTATGAGCAGGTCTGTAATCTCTTATCAATCATCCCTTTTCCTCTGAAGTTCCCTTTAGTAACATTCTGCATATTTCCTCTTTGAATATTGCCTGCTTTATTGTCATTCCATCGAGTGTGTAGGGCCACACCCTCAGTAGTATCCCCAATCTGCATATTCACAGATCTCTACCTCTCAACTCTGAGAACCATTGAATATGCTTTGTTCAAGCTCGAAAAGGGATCCATTACAGGATCTGATTCCTAATGTTATCATAAGTGTCATTAAGGCCCATAAAAAACTGTACCAACTTCGTCTGGTTGTCTTCTTCAATTGTGATGTAGTAGCTCCACAAATACACAGACCACATGTACATATCTTGGGTGGTTTAAGACTCTCAAGTTCATCCCACAACGCAGTCAAGTTGTTGAAGTATTCAACAACACCAAGAGTTCCCCGTGTAATCGAGGCAATAGAACGCTGCAATTGATATACAAGGGTCCATTATGCTTCCCATGTCTTTTCTTCAAAGATCTAACTAGAGTTGCCTAGAGGATTTCGTGTATAAAAAACCTTTCGAAATTTTTTTAGTAATAGCATTTAAGATCCAGGACGTCACCATCGAATCTACTCTCACCCAAGTATCATAAATTTCTGAAGTTTTATCTGGCATAATGTATCTGCCGTCGATGAATCCTCGTTTCGTTTTTGCCTGAAGAGCAATCACTATTAACCTGCGCCAGGCCAAAAAATATGTTCCATCAAACGGAATACTTACTAAGATCATTCCTGGATTGTCAACCTCCACAAAGTTGCAGAACTTTAGGTAAATTTGGTTCCCTTCGTCCGCTAGAGTTCGCTGCAATGGTAAATTTTAATTTTATTTTTATTTTTATTTTCAAACAATCACAAACAATATAGTAAATTTATGATTTTTTTACAATTTACTTTTACCGTAAAAGTATAAATTGTTACAAACATCCCCGCATATCTATATATATTACATATATAATATATACGAGTATATGTGGCACACTCACATTTGCGTGCACAATCAATTTAAAATTTTAAAAATATATTAGTTAGATTTAATGAAATATTAAAAAGTATAAAAATTGAAAAAATGATTAAAAAATGAGAGAAGGAAAGGAGATGTAGAAGTTGAGAAAAGAGAAAATGGGAAGTTAAGAAGAGAGAGAAAAATGAAAGTTGAGAAAAGAAAAAAAATTATTTACAAAATAAAAATTGACATACCAATCAATTGAAGACACCAATAGGGTGCTTTATTATAATATAGATATAGGTATAGAAATATATTGGTTATAGAGATGGAAAGTATGGGTGATACCCCATATACCCATCGGAGTGGATTGCGCCTGCATCATATGTGCCGATCAAAATTCTTATTATTAACCTACTGTCGTCAAGAACTAAGATTTAACCACATGTCAATCAACAGAAAAAAACGTATGTTTAGCCCCACCAAACAACTTTCCAAAGATCAAATCCACATTATAAGTATGATGATATTTGACTTAACAACTAAGCCACAACGATTGATGGTCGAACATCCCCCTAAGACTCATTGTTTGAATAGATTATGAATCGCTAAAAGTGTTTTCTCCATATTTTTTTCTTCGGTCATTAATCATATATATTTTTATGAAATGCTTTACAAACTATTTAAATTTTTACTCAATTTGCTGGTACTTTCTTACAAGGGGTAAAATACATATTACCTCCCTGTAATATCCAAAATATTCAAATAAGCACCTGTGGAAAAAATAATATCATATAACTCCCTGTAAAATTTAAAAAGGTGTATATTGGCCCCTAAGCGGCCCCCATTTTCTATCGTTTTTTCCTCCGACATCCGAGGACCTCTCGATGTGCGCTTTCTACCGTTGGAAAGTCCGTCCGACAACGATCATTTTGACACCCAACTCACCGCCAATTTCTCGTCGATCGGTGAGTTATCAATTTTTTCATTTTATATTTTTTAGGTTTCTTTATATATATACATATAACTATATTATATTTTTAAAATATATATAATTTAAATCCAGGGGTAGTTTGGTAATTTAAAGAAAAAATACATATTTAGTCACAATTTTTGGGCACATGAAATTTTACATGAAGGTAATATGCACCTTTTTAAATTTTACAGGAGGTTATATGGTATATTTTTATCACAATGACTTATTTAAACATTTGGAGTATCATATGGAGATAATATGAATTTTACCCTCTTAGAAGGGATGATTTACAATAAATTTTTATTAATCTATATAGAAAACAATGAATTGAAAACTAAATATGTGATAGCACGAGAGCCATGATATTGGGGCAAAAGTTTCTATTTTATGAAATTCAAAACTCGGTATCATCGATGATAAAGCAAGCAAAGAAAGGATTTTGGTGAATATATAGTCGATCAGAGCTCTTGACATAAGAAGGAGAAATGCATCTATCTTGGTAGGCATCGCGAACAGCGTGACAATCGATCTCAATATGTTTAGTACATTCATAAAAAATGAGATTCGCTGTGATGTGGATCAAGTGTAACCTTGTTATTGCAATATAAAGGAATCGAAAGCTCAAGAGTATTCCCAACGTCCTTCAAAAAATATGAACTCACCAAATGTCGGGGAATGATTCAAGGTTACACTCTTTTGATGCGATTATTTTATATTATTACTTTAAAATTCTTATTCCCTATGCGTATTAAATTCACATAAAATCCATGAGATTACATTTTTTTAATAATTGTATCTGTTTATTATGTTTGAATTGATAAATTTAAAATTCTAAAATTTAAATTCATAATAAAATTGCGTTAACTTTGTCTGATAATTTCACAATACCAAAAAAAAAAAATAATAATAATAAAACCATATTTTGCAGCATTACGATTGTTCATACAAAATTTTCATTTATTTAATAAGAAAGTACATCACAAGAAAATTATAGACAAAGAAAAAATGGGCTCCATACTCACAAACGGCGGTTAGTGACACCGTCGCACGATTTTTTTTAAAGTAAAAAATACCCTTCAACTAATAAGATAACCAACTAATTTCACTTTTCAAATTATTCATTAACTAATAAATATTTTTATTTATTTATTTTTTTAATGTCATGTTGATTTGTTCATTTTGCTCTTATTTATAGTATATTTTAAAATATAAAATATTATTTAATATATGCACATAGGAACGGCGTACCACAACGGCTAGTAAATTTAAATAAAAAGTGTTGCACTAAATTAATGTACTCTTCTTGTCTGGTGCCTTTCTATAAACATGGGTAAGCTTAAACTTACAGTTTAGATTTACTTTTATTGAATTTGAACACCGTATATTTGATATGAATCATCAATTAAATGCATTGTACTTGAACATATTTTTATCCAATTATCTAATACAAAATTTAAAAAAATAAATTGTCTTAGATCAATCCATCATGACACATAAGACCCACATTTCATATGGGCTTTTTGCTAATTTATTATCTTGAATATATATAAAAACCAAATTTGTTATAAACTTTAATTTAAAATTCAATTATTAGTCAATTTATTTAAAATTTTATTAGTACTCTATACTAAAATGTTGATGTGGACAACGATGGATTTTAAATTTATTTAACATGTGATGATTTAAAACTTATTTTATGAATGCTTAAAGCCAATAATTTACCAGTCAAACCAAAAGAAAATGCCATTGAGTATATTATTTCTCCACAGAAAGGCAGTGCAGACCGACCTTAGCTCAGTTTGTAGAGCGGAGGACTGTAGTGTGATTCATAGCTATCCTTAGGTCGCTGGTTCGAATCCGGCAGGTCGGACGTCCTTTTTCCTCTTCAAATTTCAGTTATTTCTGGTTTTGTTTGGTTTAATTTTCAAAAGATCATTTTTACCTTTATATATTAGTTTAAAGGGTAACATGCAGACACTCACCAATGTATGGGCCATTTGCACTTTATCCTTCAATTTCTTTTTTTAACACTTTTCCACCCAATCTTTTGATTTTATTGCACTTTACAATTTTTGGAGAATAATAATGGAATATTTTATTTTCGTGTACACACGTGCCTAAGGGCGATTTAATCGTAAAGGTTAATTGTAGATAGCCCCCAACGTATGAGATCATTTGCACTTTGCTCATCAACCTTTTTACAAAAAAAATTAAAAAATTAAAAAATATGGAGAAAAGTTCTAAAAAATGGGGGAAAAAAGGAAAATTTAATGCTTGATCTATAGATAAACCATTTCATATTACAAGCAAAATATAATGTTGACACAAATTGAAATATACACATATTCTTGATGATTGCGCCTATAGAAATACAAGAGTTTTTTCTTTATTTTTGCGGTTTGATTTTTTTTCTGTTTATACAATAGTAGTGTATTTGATTCTGTTGTAAAGTTACACTCTTCGTAATTTTTTTTCATTTGGATTTTTGAAATTCAATCTCTTCATTTGGGTCGAAGAATTTTTCTTATCTTCTCATTTGGTTTTTTTTCAATCTTTGCAATGTTTTGTTGATTTTATGTTTGTGCTGAAAATTTTTGTTTGTGAATTGAATTTAAAGTTTTCTTGCTCGATTTAGGGTTTTACACACCTGATATTGCAGAAAGTTGATAGTTTTTATGTTTGATTTTATCTTGTATTTATATGCAAGTTATGTATTGAACATTTTCTCCATTTTTTGGATTTTTTTTTATTTTTTCTATTTTTTATTTATTTATTTTTATTAAAAGATTAGGGGGCAAAGTGCAAATAATTCCATACATTGGGGGCTGTTTGCATTTAACCTTTACAATTTTACCAAATCCAAAATCGCCTTTAGGTGCGTGTACACATGCAGACAGAATGTACACGCGCACGGAATATTCTATTATTATTTATCAAAAGATATAAAGTGCAACAAAATCAAAAAGTTGGGTGGAAAAGTGTAAAAAAAAAAAAAAGATTGACAAAGTGCGATTGACCCATACGTTGGGGGTGTCTGCATTTTACCCTAGTTTAAATTACTATATATAGGAGTAGGACATCCACATATATGTGTATATAGTTTTTAATTTAAAAAAATGATTATTATTTTAAAAAAGAATATATTAATTGAATAAAAAAATATAAGAAATTATAGAGAAAAAAAGAGTGAGAGAAGAAAAATTAAAGAGACCTGAAGCTAAGATGAGAGAGTAAATAAAAATTAGGAATAATTACACTAACTTTTCCTCTTACTCTGAGAATATACAAATTCCCCCTCTTACTATGAAAATTATATAAACTTACCTTTTTGGTTTATTACCATTACAAATTGGTCCATTCATTAGTCAAACTAACCTTTAGATGTACTTTCCACTAGTATTATCTGTTTGTGAGTCTCCAGTGTCTTAAAATCAGTCATGATCGATGGTGGAATTCTCAAGGTGGTTGTTGCACAAGGAGGAATGATTTTTGTGGTATGAATTGAAGGTTTGAAGGAACAAGTAAGAGAAAGAAGATAGAGAGTCTTTGGTCAGGCGAGAAAAACTTAAGGGAGTTTTTGCCTTTTCATTTTTTTTTAATTTTGCCTAATTATATATCAATATTTTTAATTTTTTAAGTGGCATAAAAGTGTAAATTTTAAATTTTTGCCAATCAACTTTAACCGTGATTAGTCAGAGGGGTGTATTTATAATTTTTATAGTAAAATGGGGAAATTCGTATATTCCCATACTAAAAAGAGAGATCCAAGTAATTATCCCTAAAAATTAATAAAAAATAACATACGAAAATAAAAAAGTGTTCTTCAATTTTATAAGTAGGAGAAGGAGAAAAAAACAAAAATAAATTATTATTTTAAAAAAAATACTTTTTACCATTTATAGATACTAGGGGAAACATGAAAATTAGTGGTTGGAAAAAAAAAAAAAACCAAAATGAGAGAGACACCAAAGAGGTGTTTTTTTCTTAATATATACTAGTATTGTGGCACACATTATGTGTGTGTAATTTTTATAATACTATTTTACAAAAAAATCTTTATTATTCAATCAAATATATACAAATTGATAAATTAATATTAAATTTATAATAAAATAGTTTTAAAAAGATATGTATGGAAAAAAAAAGTTGGAAGTAAATATAAAGGTAGTGGCGGAGTTGGAAGTTATAGAATGAATAAATAATAAAAAAAAAAAAAATAGACCAAAATGGAAAGAGATACCAAAGAGGTGCTCTCTCTTAATAATAAGGTATAGATAGTAGATGTATAGATTATAAGATTATATTTGGTTGGACTTCTTTTTCTTGTGGTAGGATATGCCAGAATTTATTTGTGTCATCAATTTTTTCATAAACAGACTATTTCAAAATAAAATAAAATTGATTTTAATTTAATTGGCAAAGCTGAGACATACCATTTGCTCCAAAGCAATCCGTAGGTCGCTGGTTTGAATTCGAGAAGTCAGATCTTTTGCAAATTATCTCTTTGTTTTTAAATTTCCACTTTATATTGAGGATTTTCAATTGAAATACACTTAACAAATAATCACCAAAACAACGCTTTAGGTAAAGAAAACAATTTGAGGTTTTTATGGATTTCTTTTCATTCTAGTTTATGAATTTGTTTGTATTGAATGATGTATTATTCTACCAATTTTTGGTTCAAGGGCATATCATTCACTCTGCTTTCTTTCTTTAGATATTACTTATTAGTATATAGAATTTACAGGAGTAAGTACTTTTTATTTACTATTTTTTAGAATGTACTAGGATGATTTTTTGACATCAATAAACTGACAGGTGTCCGCTTCACGTCCAGGCACAGACAACTTAACCAATATATATACATATATATATATATATATATATATATATATATGTATGTATGTATTATTCTACCAGTTTTTGGTTCAAGGGCATATCATTTACTCTGCTTTCTTTCTTTAGATATTAGTATATAAAATATACAGGAGTAGATACTTATAATTTATTATTTTTTAGAAAGTACTGGGATGATTTTTTGACGTCAATAAATTGGCAGGGGTTCACACCAAACTCCTCGTCTAGGCACAGACGAGTTAACAAAAAAAAAAAAAAATATATATGTATTATTGTGTTTGTAAAACTAAATAATTGAGAGCCATTAATTTTGTATACCCCAAAAAAAGAGTGATTAGTTTTTTCTTTGTTTTAAAGAGCCTCTTATAATTGATAATCCTGAATAACATTTTGGTTGATTTATCATAAAAATTGATGCTAATGGAATTAGTTCAGTTTTAGACGAACGCTAAATCATGAAGGTATTTGTAAATTTTCAAATAATGAGAAAATATTTATAATTAGAAAAAAAAATGCAATTTACACCACTGTGATATGATAAATGAGAAAAAAAATCCTATAAAAAATAAAATAGCAAATTATCATCTTTGTTTCGAAAAATGAAGCAAATTACCCCCTTATCTAAACCACTTATAAGGGGTAATTTGATTCATTTTTCGAAACACGGAAGGATAATTTGCTAATTCTTTTTTCCACAAGAATTTATTTGCTCATTTCACATATCACAATAGGTAAATTGCATTTAATCATTTTGTAATTATATCAAAGCTTTGGGAATTGATTATAATTTACCGTAAATTAAAAAGTGCAAATGACGAAAACATAGGTTTGTTAAATGGGTGTAAACAGGGAAAAAGTACTGTCAAAATTTCTAAATTTTTACCAACTTATGAATACTACTACCCAAAAAAGGGGTCATGTACTCACGCTATGATAATTTTGAAATCATGCTATACTAATTTTTTGAATTGCCAATTATATCCCTACAATCCATATTTTTGCTCTTAAATTTACCACTCGAATAAGTTGTCATATACATATACAGTAAAACCTTTATAAATTAATAACCTTGGGACCATGAAATTTTATTAATTTAAAGAGATATTAATATATCAATAAATTAATATTTTATTAATTAAAAGAGAAACTTTTTAAATTCAGCAAATTTAGTACATATGTATTGAAAAATAAATAAATTATATATGTTTCATTGATTATATTCATACATTAACCAATTCTTTGTACATAATTAATTAAATATATTCATGTATAATATCAATTCATTGTATACAATTAACTGTTATATTCGTGGATGCATGTATCAATTCATTGGAATTACTTAAATATACATGTTTACATTAATTCGTTGCACTTAAATAACTATTATAGACATTAAATATATTCATGCATGAACTCGATAACAACTCTTCACATTTTTTTGTTGCAGCAAGAGAACTCAACACCGGAACACTTGGCTGCAATTAAAAAAGTTAGGGATGCAATCCAAGTAGATTTAAATTTTAAGAAAAATCAACATAGATTCATATTTTAGCAAATTACCATAATATTTATAATTGTAATATTTATGAATTATTAATTTAGTGTTTTAATGGGACCTAATATTTATAAAGGGATTTTTCAAAAAATTATTATCTTATTATCTTGTCGAATTTGATGATTTTTTACAAGGCTCAAGTCGGGACCAAACAATTTTATTATTTTAAAGAGTTTATTAATTTATAAAGTATTAATTTATAGAGATTTTACTGTATTTGGTGAAAAAACCAAAGCTTGCGTTCAGAAAATTACTCTGCAGTTCTTCTCTCATCTCACAACTTGTCATGTCTCAGTTCTCCCCCAACTCCCTTCTTCTTTTCTCTCATCTTGCAACCTCTCAGCTCTCATCCAAATCTCTTAATTTTAGAGAAATTGACCGAAGACTCTCCTCCTTCGATGTTACTCGAAACTATACACATTATTCTCACCGTTTTTCATTATACATATCCTGATTTTAGCATCCACTTAATCCAACCATCATTCAACTATCAAAGTAAAATTAAGTTTCACAGTTATTATCTTCATGTCAGTTGCTGATCTGGTGACATAGACGAATTTACTGGCTATGGATTCTTCATATTTTTTTTCTTTAAAAGCTAGGGATAATTACATTTACACTCCCTAACCTACGGTCTATTTACACAAACTATTTTTCTTTTATATAATTACAAAATCTACCCCTAACAACCAAAGAATAGGAATGGTTTGTGTAATGATGTTAACATTTTTAGGATGTGTGTGTAATTTTTCAAAAAAGTAAGGAATATTTATGTAAGTGATAATGATATTTTGATGGGTGTATGTGTAATTATCTAAAAGATAGTAATAATTTGTGTAAATAGGCCATAAATCAAGATGTGTAAATGTAATCATCCCTAAAACCTATGATCGCCTAGGAATTATGAGACATTCATTAAATGGGTTAAATAGAGTATTCGGGGGTGAGTAGTCAATGAGGGAAGTGTATGAGGAAGGCAGGAAGGGCATTTCTCTATCAGTTGGTGGTGGTATCAAATTTTATGAAGTGTTTTATTCGTAATCCTATTAGCCCAGGTAAATGACATGCCGCCGACTCATGTATTGATGAGTTCTTTTAAATTATGCGCTTGACGTGTTTGGTGAATATATTAGAGAAAATAGTTATAGCAAGTGTATAGTTTGAATCATATTTTGGTATTGGGGAAAAAGGATTTTTCTACATTCATGTTTTCTTTTAATTATGCACTTGAGACTCGAGGTGTTTGAATAATCGTTAGAGAAAGTAATCTAACAAGTTCATAGCTTGAATCATATTTTGGTATTTGGAGAAAAGGATTTTTGATGTGCTTTAACATTAGTTGATGACGAGGAGGTGCAAAATGCTCCTGCCATTCATATTGATGTAAGTATTTATCTTGGTCACACAAAAAATTTTGATTTTCTTTGAGCATTTGTGTTTTTTTTTTTAAACAAAACTCAAACTAGCTTTCATTGCTCACATAGATTCGAAGATTGTAACCTAGTACTGTTGGGGGGACATCAGACCACCCTCAACATAACCATTAGCCATTGGGCAAAGAAGTCTGCAACGTCATTGCTCGAACGCTTAACCAAGCTAAACTTACATGAAGAAAAAAGACCAGCAAAAAAAAAATATATCAAAAACTTAGGCGCCAGTAGTTAAAAGATCTCCCTGTCCAGTAGAAAGTTTACGAATCAAGATCATGCAATCACCCTCTAGTACCACACGACGCCAACCTCACCGGAGAGCAAATTGAATCGCTTCCCTAGCAGCCCAAGCCTCAGTCAACTCCCAACCCCCAACACGAGGTACTCTTTGAGCCATCCAAAAACACCCACCCCCATTTCACCCTCACCTCCAAAACCCACTCCATCGATATTGATCTTCACAAAGTCTAGTGGAGGAGCTTTCCAGGACGAAGACTTACCAGAACTTGGCTGCAATAATGAGCCTGCGACTTGATGGAGAAAAGAATCTAGAAAGTGAGATGCATAGGTAGCCGCTTGTACGGGTTCAGCTCCTTCCTCCTCCATAGCATAATGAATGCAAAACCACCATATGACCCAACACACAAACGTGAAGAGGCCAAAAGACTTGGCATCTAGCTGAGAAGCTACAATTTGCATCCATAGCAATACCCCCTTCTTATCACAGCTTCCAAGATTTGCAACAAGAGGAACCATACCCCACACTTGATGTGCAAATGGACAACAAAGTAAAATATGTATGACATCCTAAAAACCATTGCCACAAAAGGGACACACAACCTGGAAAAACCGAGGCTTGTTTACTTAAATTTGCACTAGTGGGTAGTGCATTTAGGCACGCCCGCCAAACAAAAACCTTTACCTTGTTCAGGACTTGAGCCTGCCAAACTTTACGCCACCAAGTGGATTCCATTGCAGCGCGGGAAGTAGAGCATGGGATGTCTTCGAGCAAGATGGCAAGGTGGTAGGCAATACAAACTGAGAATGAGCCATTCTTAGAATAATGCCAAGTTAGTAAGTCCTACTCTCCAATGCAACTGAGAGGAATAGCAAGAATGACTCTGCTATCATACGGCCCAAACAGTTATTGAACCAACTCCGCCTTTCATCTTTGCTAATATGATCAATCAAATCAGTCACTAAAAGATGGGCTAAGGCTGGGGAGGGTGGAGTGATAGGACGAAATGAACGCGGTCAAGGGAGCTAAGGATCCAACCAAACTCGGACCTGGGCACCCGAAGCAACTCTCTACGAACTTCCTGCATGAAACAAATATTGAGCCGCTATCACACTTCGCCATGTAAAAGAGGGGAGAGATCCTAAGGAGGCCTAGAAGATATTCCCCGTGGGAAAGTACTGAGCCCGAAGAACTTGACTAAGAAGCTTATCCAAAAACTGCCAGAGGCACCACCACTGTTTAGCTAACATGGTGAGATTGAAAAAATGTAGCTGTCGGAACCCCCCCCCCCCCCCGAGAACTTACTCTCTCAAAGTCTTTTCCACAAGATCCAGTGAATTTTGTTTTATGACTCTCGTTGTTCAACCAAAAATTAGCCAACATGCTCTAAATCTCACGTAACAAAGAAAGTGGAAGTCGGAAACAACTCATTACATAGGTATGGATAACTTGAATAATGGATTTAATCAAAACCTCCCTACCTGCTCTGGAGAGCAGCTTAGCATTCCATCTAAAACCCATTTCCAAATGTTGTCCTGTATAGTAGAAAAGATAGCTTTTTTCAAACGAGATACTAGAGGGAGACCCAAATACAATTCCATTTTATTTTCTCTCTAGATGGAAAGTTCGGTCACGATATGGGAGCAAAGGTCTTCGCCCATGTTTTTACTAAAACCCACTGAGACTTGGAAAAATTGATTTCTTGCCCCGAGGCCCGACAATAAACCTCCAAAATATCCAAAATAGCCCTTGTGTTCTCCGAGGAGGCTCGACAGAAACTCAATGTACCATTTGCAAAGAGGAGATGGGAGATGGAGGGAATTGCTTGGCAAACTGACATTCCCTGAAGTCTACCCTTTTGCTCTGCCAATTATAAAAGGGAACTAAAGGATTTTGTTCATAGCAAGAACAAGTAAGGGGAGAGAGGGTCCCCCTGACGAAGTCCCCTTCCCGGGATAAGGGAACAAAACTGTTAAGCCTCAAGCATAAACGAAAACTAGACCGAAGACACACAAAGCATCACTAAGAGAATGAAAAGGGGGGAAGGGGGGAGGGGATAACCGAGTTTAACCATTACCTGCTCCATTCAATCTTGTCATAATCCTTGCTAACATTGAGCTTGAGAGCCATCCAGCTCGAGCGTCCCTTGGATTTAGAGTTCAGAAAGTGATTAGGCTCAAAAGCAAGTAAGATATTATCGGTTATCAACCACCTAGGGATGAAAATCAATTTAACCGGTGAGATGATTTTGTCTAAGAAGACCTTCAATCGATTAGCAATAGTTTTGGAAGCAATATTGTAAACAACATTACAAAAGCCAATCAGTCTAAATTGAGAGAGATTTTCTGAATGCTTACACTTAGGAATTAGCAGAAGGTGTATGGAGTTCATCCCCGGGATCATGACAAAAGAGTTTAAGAGATTGAGAACACAAACAAAACCCTTTCTAGTCACGATATGCCAAAGTTTTTGAAAAGAAAATAGGAGACATACTATCAGAACCTGGGGATTTGAGGGGAACCATTTGGAACAGGGCTTTAGAGATTTCCTCGGCCGTGTAAGGTTGCAGCAAGTCCCCCGCCATACTAGCATCCACCGGCCACCGTAGAGTTTTGTAGTCTCCCAAATTTCTAGTTGGGATGACTCCTCTTGGATGAGACCTCTTCTGTTACAGTGTTTGCAATCTTCCACAATTTATGTAGGATCAGGACTCCTCTTGTACACACTTATAAATAGGTGCTCCTATGGATACAAGAAACACAATTCATACTACGTGTGTTTCCACATAAATTCTCTCCCAAAATATTCTCTCAATTCTCTCTTGGAGTATCACCAAAGTCCCCAAGGGTTTAAGGTGTGTAAATTCGGGTGGATAGCTCTGGTAGCAATCTACGAGTGCGACAAGAGAAAGACGTGCTTGCATATCCAAGGGATCACTAGGAGAAGCTCGTAGACAAGTCGTAGAGATTCGGGGCTGCCTCGAGTCATTTCGCTCTAGGTTACTAAACCAAACTATTGAGGTATTTACCGAAATCCTTGCGTGCAACGTGTATCAATTATGTGATACTTTATTGTGCGATAATTTTCAACAATGGTATCAAAACCTTTCATATACACATGTATATATATGCCATGAATAATTTTATATTCGATTTGCATGAGATTATTATTTTTTTCAAACCCTTTTTTTACCATGAATAAATCTTGATGTGAAGATCACATGGTTAAAATTCGATAGAAAATGTTTGAGTATTTTTTTTGATAAATCAAACCCTAATTTCCAATTAGTTTTCATTGCACAGAAAATCGAGCCTAAAACTAGGGTTTTAATCTGTAGAGCATGAAAAAAGGTTCGAAACAGTGTTTGATTCATTGAAATCAGATGTGAAATGCATTTTATATGATTTTTCAAAATTTTCGCCGGAATATGTACCAGTCGCCGGAAAACGCCGCACACTCACGCACAGCTGCGCCCGCTGCCGCACTTTGTTGACCAATGGTTGACTGCACTGACTGTTGACTGCACTGACTGTATATTTCTTTTTTCTATTTTTTTGGGCATTTTTTGAAGGCAAAAAACAGTGTTAAATATTTCAATTTCATGAAATGGTTTGACTTTGTTGGAGGGTCAATTTTCTTCAGTTTCTATATTGTTATTTTTTTGAAAGATTATATATTACATAGGAAATAACATGTTTTATTTTTGTATTCTTGGTAATTGCAAATCATGCCAATATGTGCTTATTCTAATTGGCTCATGAGTTGAAATTTGGGTGCTCATGAATAATGTGCGTTATTTAATTTTTGTTGTTCGAAATAATTTATGGAGATGGTGATAATGCAGTATCCCCTTGCTTTCTAGATTGATGTAGTAGGTCCAAAAAATTGTAATATTTTTATGGGACATGTATTTTGAGGCCCAATTTTGAGGCTATGTAATTTTTGGGGATATGTTTCGCTAATTATTACCATAGGCCATAAGATTATTTCGACATGAAGCACCAAAATCCAACTCATTTCATTTGGATTATGGCATGTTTTATTGTTGTTGGACATAATACAATTTTATTCTTGGATTGGTAATTCTTATTATGATCTTTAATTTTTGTGGGAGATGATTACTAGCAAGCACGCGAAATTTTCGATCCCACTTAATTAAAAAAAAATAATATTTACTTAGATCCGGAATAAAATAACAGAATGGCACCTAACACATTTGCGCATGTAATATAGTAATGGAGATCGAACTAGTTTTTAATGGGCTTCATGGTAGTTGCACATTACATGGCCAAAACTATGCAATGCGGCATAGGAAGATTCAGTACTTTTTGCATCACAAAAATTCTTGATCATCTCACAACTAGCATGGCTGAGCCAATAGATCTAGAAAATGAACAAATTGCCTAATATCGTCGCAAATTAGACGCGTACAATAAGTGGTTGGAGCAAGATATGAGTACGCGCTTTACTATGTGAAGTTGCATGCACGATAATCTGATCCGTTAATATAAAAAATCCAACGGCTAAAGAATTATGAGAAGTTTTGAAGGTCACATATGGTAGCACTTCGGCTACGAGACTGAGGCTCTAACCCTTAGATTCAATCAATATGTGCTTTACTCAATGATCCAACATCTTATGTGATGAAGGTTATGATTCGAGAACTTCAAAATGCCGGTTGTGAGCTTAGTGATGAACAATAAGTTCTGGTTGTCCTAAGGTCGCTACTTGAGCAGACTTGGGGACATGTGAAGCTAGTGCTAACACACAATGAGAAAATAAATACGTTCGATAGTGTCGCCAGTCATCTGAAACTTGAGGTTGACCGTAGAGAATCTGAACGCGCTCAATAGGCTGCCTTTGTTGCACATGCCGATCAGCGTAAGCCCCATAAAGGTAAGTGTTGGAACAAATCGACTGGTGCAGGACTAAGTAATAGCCAAAGCCAAAAGCAGAACTTGGCTCCACAAGGTGATAAGGCAATGAAGCGTCGCCGAGGAAAAAGGGGAGGAAAGAAAAACATGGCGAATGCCAAATGCTATAACTGTCAAAAGATGGGTCACTTTGCTCGTGAATGCACTGAGCCAAAGAAGGAAAGACCTAATCCCAACTCTCCAAGTTCTTTTGTGTGCTCACATGTTTTTGTGGCTTATTCTCTCCTTGGTTGGATTGTAGATACAGGCGCAACAAAACATGTGACAAGCGATTGAGCTAGACTCGTAAATTACCATCGAGTGCCAGCATGCAACCATTACATTGCTGTGGGGAATGGTGCACAAGAAGAGGTCATTGGGATTGGTTCATACCAACTCAAGCTCAGCACTGGGTGTAGCCTTAGTGATGTGCAATATGCACCTAACATTCGATGTAATTTATTTTCAGTTACTGCTTTAATGGAACATGGTTTTTCTTTTCTATTTGAACAAATGGGTTTGTCTATTTATTTTGGAAAAGACCTCTATGGCTTAGAATTTATAAATAACAAGTTTTTTTATGCTAGAATTAGCAAACGAATGTGTTTCTTATGTTCTTCTTATGTTAATATTCATGACACTTATGTTCTATTGTTCATAGCTCGGGCGACTAAGCTAAAATATGTCTGACTAGTCATGAACATAGAAGCATATTTAAGAGGTCAAACATACTCTATTCATTTATTAAGGGATCTAGAGATGTTTGATCAAGTGCAACCACAAGGTTTGGGGTACATAGCGAGTTTTTTTTGAGTTGAAGAGTTATGTTAGTTTGGTGATCACTTAATATAACTCCCCTCACTTTCTTTTCTCGCTTGATCGCACGCCTTGTTCCCTGTGTGAAAGAGGAAATGAGAGATGAGAAATTTTGGTTTGGAGAGACCATGTAAAATATGTATGAGTGGGAGATAATAGATATACATCCATATTTTGTAGAGTTTTGTAGTCTCCCAAATTTCTTATTGGATGACTCCTCTTGGATGAGACCTCTTCTGTTACAGTGTTTGCAGTCTCCCACAATTTATGTGGGATCAGGACTCCTCTTGTACACACCTATAAATAGTTGCTCCTGTGGATATAAGAAACACAATTCATACTACGTGTGCTTTCACATAAATTCTCTCCCAAAATACTCTCTTAATTCTCTCTTGGAGTATCACCGAAGTCTCCAAAAGTTTAAGGTGTGTAAATTCGGGTGGATAGCTCTGGTAGCAATACACGAGGGCGACAAGAGAAGGACGTGTTTGCAGATCCAAGGGATCACTAGGAGAATCTCGTGGACAAGTCATAGAGATCCGGGGCTTCCTCGAGTCATTCCGCTACAGGTTACTAAACCAAACTACTGAGGTATTTACTGGAATCCTTAACGTGCAACATGTATCAATTATGTGATGCTTTATTGTGCGATAATTTCCAACAATTAACACATGCACGATCCAATCGCTCGTACACTGTATGAGGAACCAATTATCTATTACTCCAAGTAAAAGGATTCCCGTAAACCCAATATCATGAAGATCGCAGTCATTTCGAGCTCTACGAAAATTTTGCATTTTCCAATTTGGGCGTAGAGGACCCCCACACTTTTCTAAGTTGTCCAAAATTTCATTAAAATTGCTTGTACATAACCAAGCACGACAGGAATGGGCATGCAGCCGAGATAAAAGTTTCCACACGGTCTCCCTCCTACTATATCAGGTTCTCCATAAATCCTGGTGAAACACCAATAAGGCTGACCCCCCCTCTAATTGTGCTAACAGATCAGTATGATTATCAGAATATGATTGAGGTTGGACGTTAATTTCACACAAAGCACTGCCAAGCCCCCACTCTTACCAATAGCCGACATAAAAATTCCATGCATATCAAACTTACGTTTCAAAGACTCCACGAGGCGAGAAGAGCACTTGATTTCGACAAGAAAACCAAGGGGTGGTTATTATCCCGGATAAGACTTTCGAGGGTCCGAATTATCCAGGGGCCCCTAGACCCTGGCAATTCCATGCTAGCAGACTCACCGTTCGCGGTGGGACTGCAGAGCAATCTCCACCAAATTATTGGTCACATAAGTGAGCGGGGCCGATAACCTGCTTGTTTTTTTAGGCCCCTGAGATACGTCCTCATCCTCCACACACTCACCCAGCAGATGTCTCTTACGGGAAAGGCTCAATTTCGATTGGGCTCGAGAAGACCTCGTAACAGGGGTAGGCTGAGGACACGGGAGAGGGGGATCCAACATCAGAGAGGTTGGTCGGGCCTGGAAGGTATACGGGAGGGAATCCATAGGGGGTGCATGGGCAGGCGAAGGGAGTGGCAATTTGTCGGAAGGTGGTGGAACTGCAGGTTGAGGTTCTCATTGAGGGGATAGGCGGCTTCAGGGGGATATAGGGAAGATTGAGATCATGTATGTGGTTGTCGGGGGGAGTGGGAAGGGCCTCTATGGGGGAATCAATATTTGGGACAGGCGACGTGAGGGGTGAAGGGGAAGAGGGAAGGGGCAGAAGCGTAGTGAACTCACCAAAGATAGCAGAATCGCGGTGAACACGGGGAGGCTGGGATTTAGGTTGAAGTGATCTATATGTCATAAAGGTGAGACGTGCGAGACTGGGAGGAGTAATCTTAGCAGGAACACCCCCACTCCGACCATGAAACGATAAGGGGGTAGCTACTTGGAGCTAGCTACCAAATGGGGTATTCTGACCAGGGTCTTGGAAATCTGCTTGAAACTGCAACTCACACTGTCGAGAAAGATGGCCAAAGCAACCACAAAGGTAACAGAAATTCGGCAGATGCTGAGCATTTGTATTTCATTTTTAAGCGATTTTGTAACAAATATTTTTCATAAATTAAAGAAAAAGAATTAAATGAGTCTGCGTCGCTTTATTTATGTGTTTCTTGAAAACAAACATTGCTTTCTTAAGAAGTTTTTCCATTCTTTATCTCATAAAATTAATTTATACGAATTGGTATAGTATTTTCAATGCACTTCTGCTTGTTGTTTATGATAAATCCCTAACTATTGTTTCATTGTAACTCACTGTAACTTTTGTTGAAACTAATCAAATCTTATCCTGAGTGAGTGAATTCGATTTTATGTTCCAAGACTGTATCTTTGTCGCAGTTTTCTAACTTTATTGCCCGAATAATTACCAATTCAACAGCAATCTATTTGAGTTTCGTTACATTCTTTTGTTTCCATGAGTTCATGTCATTCTATTTGTAATTAACAATGTTTCATTGTGAATATCCGATTTGGTTGATGAATAATAATTTAGGATAATTGCATCAATCAATTCCAATTATAGTAATATTTAACAGAAGTCGAAACGAGTTTATTTTACAATAATGCCGGCTTGAAATGAGGCTTTAATCAATATGGCACAAAGATGTGCAACAATCCCCGTGAGCAAACTAGAGCTTTGAATTCTTGAATAGATGAGTTTCTTTCAGTTTCTGTAATAGTAAACTGTATACTCTGAGCACAAGACTAAACACTATCTTTTTCATGTGAATTCCAAGTCATTCATTCCAATTTTATGTATTTTTAACCACCCCACCACGCCTTTGCTACACCAATCGCACCCATGTTCCCTCTTTCTTACTGCTTCCCATCTACTCACCATACCCATCGCCTGTGTATCTAAGTTGTTTTTAGATATTAACAATGGGTAAATTGTAATTTACCTATCCGTATTAGGAAAAATAGGTAAATAATTGTGAAAAATAAAAAAGTAATTATCCCCTTATATTTTTCAAAATATAGCAATTTATTTTTCTATGTTTTTAAAAATTGAAACAATTTACTCCTTACGCAAGCAGGTAAAATACTTCATTTTTTAAAAAATAAAGGGGGTAAATTGCTATTTAACTTTAATAGGGGGGTAATTTGTCTATTTTCAATATCATAGAGGAATAAATTGCTATTCACCCTATGAACAACATTGTTTTATCTACTTTTAGAGAGAAAACGGGATGGCTTTCCTTCTCTTTGGTTAAAAGCAAATAAACATTTTTAATCTTCCTTTTACTTGCTATACCATGTTCATAGGGAAAAATCCAAGAATATCCCTTGTGATATTAGGAATGTTAAAAAGAAAACCTTTGAAAAAAATAAAGTATCAATTACACCTCATGTGATATGAAAAAAATATTCCAAAAACACCCTAAGACCAGGTTGACTAGAAAGTTGCGTGAGTCATTATTTATAACATAAGGGTGATTTTTTTATATTTAAATTTTTACAGGAAACTTTTTGATATTTTTTCATATTACAGAGTCAAAATGAATTTAACTCTATGGTCGTATATTTGTTCTCAAGCTCTACATTTATAGCGTTGTTGCTATTGATCCCTTATTTACTTTTAAGAAGCCAAAATCGTACCCACTTTCTTATTATTGGATGATATTGGAGTACAATTTTTATTATAATTTGATGGTACTTTAGCTGAAATATCGATATATATCTCTCTCTTTAAGTTTGGGTGGTTTCATAATTCTTATTTTTCTTTGGCTAAATTGCATATTACCTCCCTGTATTTTGTAAAATTAGCTAAAAATTCCCTAGTATTTTAGAAATAAGCAAAAAAATTCTTGTAGGTTCTAAAACCCAGCAAAAAAACTCCCTTCCGTTAGGTTTCTAACGGAAGGTGAGATGCACTCGCGGGTAGTGAAAGTGGACATGATTTTTTTGCAACTTTTGACTTTGTTTTGCTGCTAAATGAAAAAGATACCCCTATATAGTATTTAAAATTATTATGATCAAATATACTTGTTTTAATCTTGTTTTAATGATTTTCTTATTTTTTTCATCCCTCTTAAATGATAAATAATTTTATTCTTATATATATATATATATATATATATTTAAATATCAAAACATAAAATTAACTATATTCTTTATAAATATATAATTTAAATTAAGAAAATTAAATTAATATCACAATATAAAGAATAATATGCTAAGTTCATTTTTAAAAATTTAAATATTTATCAAAATAAATGTTAATGAGCAAAAACAACAATATTTTTTTACTATTTTAAATTATTTTTAATTTTTAATTGTTTTAATAAATTATGTACTATAAATAATTTAAATCTTACTAATATATGTATTTATAATGAAAATTTTAATATTTTATTTTTTTTTAAAATTTTAAAAACTTAAATAAAATTTATTATCATTTTTAAATTTTGCTATTTTCTTAAATCAATTTTTAGTTTATTGAATATTTTAAAAAAAATTTAAAAAAAGTTGGGCGACGATCACGTCGCCGTAGGCTTACCTAACGGAAGGGAAAAGTATGCAACATTTTTTAAAATACAGGGGGGTTTTTTGTCTTTTTTTTTTTTTTTCACAAATGAGGTTTTTAACTAAATTTTGAAAATATAGGAGGATTTTATGCAATTAACCCTTTTTCTTTTTGTCATTTGCGCTTATTTGCTTTATCCATTCTAAAGGTTTTAAGAGATAACAGTGATTTTGATATTAATATTGATTTTATTGTGATTTTAGGTTATGGTTACCCTTAGTTTTTTTGATGGCTTTTAATCATTAATTACTTTGAGTATTTTGTTATAAATTAGTTAAGATCTACTTATTTTAAGTACTATAGAAATACAAAAGATTAAAACTTGGTCATCGTTTTTTTCTGCTGATTCTTCTTCTAATTCTTTTATATCTATAGGTAAAAAGTGAATTCAGAGGGAAGTAAGTACAACTACAAGTTTGATCAATTAATGAAAATAAGGATTTAATTTATGAAAAAAAATCTCACTTTAGTTCAGTAGAACTCTACTGTTTTTCATTTCATATCGACTTTTTTTTAAATGATTATTTTTTCGAAATCAATTTGTTATGGAGTATCATCCACATTTATTAAATATCATGATCAATTTAAGCAAAATATGGATAATTCTCGTGTTGCATCCAGCAAAAATTATGTGTGCGAGAATGGCTTGCCGCCGTTGCTAGTGTAACAAATTTGGCCGGACATTTTTGTCAAGCAACATCGTCTTATGGCTTTATAACGCTAAAGAGTTAGAGCTGTTGCCACATCAACTAACATACCGTTACAAGTTCTCCTAAGAGTAGATTGGGCGTTCAATTTATCCTTATTACTGGTTTATTATAAAAAAAAGGGTAAATTATAATGGACATCCCTAAAGTTTACCTTAATTACAAATACCATTTCGTTACTTGAAAAATTACAAATACCCTCCTATTATATAAGTTGCCGCAAGTGGGTATTTGTTAGAATATTTGTAATTTCAAGGGAATATTTGTAATTTTTTTAAACAATAAGAAAGTATTTGTAATTATCACAACTTCTAATAACCTATTGTAATTTACTCTCTATAAAAAATTACGGTCAATTGGCAGTACATTAGGCTCAATTAGGCCTTATAACTTATTCGGTCCTAGAAAGTATATTGTATAATCTGATCATATTCAATATGTTATCCAGTCGAATTCTATGTATTATTTATCCCCCACACAAAAATAAATATGCACTAAGAGTGTGTTTGGATTTGGATTTGGATTTGGATTTGAAGGAAGAATTTTGAGAAATAATTTCAAATGACTCCATTTGAAACATTTGAAATTTACCTTCCCATATTTTTAAAATTGAAGCAATTTACTTCCTTGGGTAAGGAGATAAATTGATTCATTTTAAAAAATACAGGGAGGTAAATTGCTATTTATTTTTTATAAGAGATAATTTGCTCATTTTCAATATCACAGGAGGTAAATTACTATTCACTATTTCCTTCATAGATAAAGTTAACTATGAATATATATATATATATATATATATATATATATATATATATATATATATATATTTATATTCTCCATTTTAGGGTGACGATTTCTGACTGACGGATGGAAGGGGCTTGTAGCTGCATTTAATATTGAAAATTTTAATGATATTTATCATTTGAAGAGGATATTTTAATGTTGAAGTTCGCTTATTTTCAATATTTCCTGTCGAGAATTTTGGGTGCATGCTTTATGCATGAAATATCTTAATGCGATCATGCTATTTTTAACAATCATACTTATTTGCTTTATGTTTGGATTAATGAACTTAAAGTTCAGAAACGAAAATTCATCAAATTCGATTTGGTAATTTCGCATCATAAAACATTTCAAAATTTGAAAATATTGTTTATAGAATTGTAAGAAAATTGAAGTTAAATAAATATGACGTTATTTAAATTTCATTTAGAATACATTTGTTCATTTATATTTTGTAAGAACATGTTGAGCCAAACCGACCTTAGCTCAGTTGGTAGAGCGGAGGACTGTAGTGTGATTCATAGCTATCCTTAGGTCGCTGGTTCGAATCCGGCAAGTCGGACATTTTGCAAACTACCGTCTTTGTTTTTCCGATTTCTCTCTTGTGTTTGACAACTTTCCGACTAAACACTGGTTACCAAAAACCTCAGTCTGACTTTGTCAATTGCCAACACTTTTGCAAAGTATTTTTCAAAATTTTGAATTCAAAAAATACCTTTAAAATTTTTTGAAAAACTAGTGAAATTTCAAAAGATTAAAAATACTGAGAGTGAGACGGACTGGTTTGGCCTTTTCATACATAATTAAGTTTGGAGTTGAGGTCATATCGACAAATCCGAACTCATCAATTCGAATCCCACCAAACGTATGAGTATTTGTCTCATTTTATGTGAGTCATTATAATTTATTTATCGTTATTTCTTTTCCGACAAAAAGCCAATCAATACTATAAATCAGGAAAAACTGAACAAAGTGCATGAACAAAACCATCTGAGAGCAACAAAAATTCTGCCAAAGCTCTTCACCTATTCTACTACGGACCTGCGAGCCATTGCTACTAGTTCATGGGCCTGAAGCTGCTTCCCCTCGAAAATGAAACGATGGTGCCGAAACCATAGCCACCAAAATAATGTGAGAAACAACGCAAGGTCTTGTGAATCCATTTCCTAGAAAGCACCTCGAAGCCAAGCCATGCCGTCTCCAGCCTGCAAAGCTAGGGATGAAATAGGCAATCTAAACATAGACAGACGAGTAAAGATACAACAAAAGAGGACGTGAATGATGTTTTCCGGTCCAAGGACGGAGAATGAGCAGCTTCACATCACTCACCACTCCTCTGCATCACAAATTCGACATTGTCGGCAATTTATCCTGACCACATCTCCAAGCAAACACTCGTACCTTGCGGGGAACCCTACCTTCCAAATGAACGCCCAACTCTCCTTACTCCCCATTGAGCTTGCTCGATTTGACATCCCTGGTGCTAGGTCTGTTAATGAGTAGGGTAAGATTCTACCCAAGCTCAGATCCAGACTCAAACCGAATCCAAACTAATTAACTTAGACCCATACCCTACCCAATCAAATTTATCCTATTCAAGACCCATAGGTCTCTAGACCCAACCAGACCCAGACCCGATAATTTTTTTCGCAACCTATTTTTTCTGCAAATTATACTAATTTAATTATTCTTTTTATTTTTCATTTTTACCCATAATTTGTAAGGGTGTTCAATTCGGCTAATTGAATCGAATCGAACTAATTTTCCGATTAATAAAAAGTTTCGACACATCGAAAAAGAACCGACCTAATCGATTTTTGGGTTAATAAAAAATTTCGACCTGCCAAAAATTGAACAGAATTAATCAGTTCAGTTCGATCATAACTGAATATTCTTTTGATTTGGTTCGGCTATAACTGAATATTTTTAATTTTGATTATTCGATCAGTATGGTTAACCAACGTAACCAAATTGTATTGATCGATTGTACCGATTTAAAAAAATAAAAATGGAATCGAATTTTTGGTTCGATGTTTGGTACGGACCGAAAATTGGGTCGGTTGGTAATCGAATTTTTAACACCCCTAATAATTTATAATTAATTTAGAATTATTGAGACTAATTTATAAAAAATTATTTTCTATACATTTTTTTAAATAATATATCATTTTTTAAATTTTTTCACTTGAAGTTAGATAGATTTATAAATAATAATACAATTGGATAGCAAAAAAAATAAATCTATTTTTTGGGTCCAAATTGGGTATATAGACCCATAGGTATTTATGGGTAGAAACCCTACCCAGACCCAATCTATATTTTCTATTGGGTATGAGTCTGAGTCTGGGTCTAGTAATATTTATTGTGTCTTAGAGTTAACTTTGTGGGTCTGGATAGAGTAAGACTCTACCCATTGATACCCCTATTTGGTGCCAAAGAATACACTTAACTGGAAACTGCCCCTTTTGCTCACAATACCACACAATCTCTTTTGGTTGTCTCGGTCAGTGGGATCGTTTCGATGAACTCAGCATCAATTGGCAAGAATTCCTAATATGGTTCAAAGTATCGACTGATACGTATTTGGATTGGTCCTTGTCGATTTAAGAAATTGACCAATACTAGATATTATCCGGTACTATTATGTATCGGCGATATTATCTGGTATTAGCCGATATATCACCGATACAATGATATTATCCCCCAACAGAAAAACTAATTTTTTCCCCAAACTCATGGCCTTTGTTTTATTTTATTATTTTTTAATTCTCTCCAAAACACTTTGAAATTTTCTCTAAAATCCTTTGAAATTCAATAATGCATAAGTTGTTTTGTGGTTTATTTTGGTCATTTAAAGTGTTGGAAACTTAAATTCTAGTTTTCAATTGGAACTCATATAATTGATACAAAGAAAATTAATTTGATGTGTACACTTAAGATTGTCTGCATAATGTTGGCTAATTTGTCTTATCCAATTCATTTTAGATTAAAAATTATATTAAGGTATTTAAATCTAAATTGATATTATTTATTAAAGAATATTAATTTAATATATTTTTTGTATAATATAATTAATTGTAAATCGTAAAATGATATTATTTGATGATAAAATTTAAAATTTAGATGAATGTATTCTTTGTCTTATCCAGCTCATTTTAGATTGAAAACTATATTAATGTATTTAAATCTAAATTGATATTATTTATTAAAAAATAAAATATTAGTTTAAGTATTCTTTGTATAATTATAATTCATTGTAAAATGATATTATTTGATGAGAAAATTAATAATCTAGATGAATGCATTCTTTGTCTTATCCAATTCATTTTAGATTGAAAACTATATTAATGTATTTAAATCTAAACTGATATTATTTATTAAAAAATAAAATATTAGTTTAATGTATTCTTTGTATAATATAATTCATTGTAAACCTTAAAATGATATTACTTGGCGAGAAGATTAATAATTTAGATGAACGTATTCTTTGTTTATACATTTTCATTTTAGATTGAAAAGTGAAAACTATATTAAGGTATTTAAATCTAAACTGATATTATTTATTAAAAAATAAAATATTAGTTTAATGTATTATTTGTATAATATAATTTATTTTTATCAAGTAAAATGATATTACTTGATGAGAAAATTAATTTCTTGTGTTTAAGAAATGAAAAAAAGAGTAAAAAGAATATTCATAATTGTCGGGTTGGGGTGGGTCGAGACCGGGGTGGGACTGGATGGGTCGAGATCGGGGCGGGGGGTAGGGAGGGGCGGGATAGGGGGCTTGGAAAAATTTAATGGGGCGGGTCTCGGGTTTAGGCAGAATCGTACCAGACCCGTCCCGTTGCAATCTATAAATATTATTAACCATGCTTTAATAAAATCAAAGCAAAAACTTAAATTTTTACCACAATTAATTAATATTCTCTATGGTTTTTGGCTATAAAGAACATTTGTCATGATTTCGACCATGGCTAATGTTTTGACTATACTTGCAGAAACAACGGTCACTGGTCTGCTGACAATAATTTACTTACCTCCTCTTGTATGATTTTATCCTTCTCGGGCCCAAAATGCCTCTTCTTTTGCTTTATTGGGGGGAAAGGCTGGGTTCAAATTTAGGCTGTGTACTGCAATGTTGGGATCGATATCGCTGGCTGATCAGGTAAAGATATCAATATTCTACTGTAAAAAAAGCGGTTAACTGTCCAGCTAGTGTTGGACTCAACTGGGAACCAATATTGGTGATTTTGTTTGGCTCTCTGTGCACTAATTGCACACTTAGTAGCTTTTCCGCCGGCTGAACATGAGCAAGAATGGCGCCTTTCTGATCATTCTATTGGGTAGAGCCTCGACTGCTTTCCTTGTTAGGGGTCAGTCTCCATCTTTGTACTATTGCCTCTTATGGCTTCTGAATTGTGTATTGATCACCTTTGACTTCTCCTAGTTTGGTTCCAAAATTGAATTTCAACTTTGTATGGTGCGTAGAAATAACTACTTGAAAAGTATTCAGGGCAGGTTGTTCTAGAATCATGTTGTATACTGATTGCATATCTACTACTAGGAAACAAACTATCCTAATTCTCTTGGTGATCTCTGTGCCTAAAGAAGGGGGAAGCGAAATTCGTCCTAGAGGGTAGACGACCTCTCCTGCAAAGCCATACAACAAAGTTTCTACAAACTCCAGCGGGATATCCCCTAGTTCCATCTATTGGTATACTTTGTAAAACAGGATATCCACAGAGCTAACTGAATCCACAAAGATATGTTGAGCAATATAATTAGACACAGCAGCAGATAACAAATGCAACTTTATGAGGTAAATATACGCTCTAGGCGTCAGTAGGACATAAGTGGATCATTGGGCCCCTTATTGGTACCTTGTCATCTATTTCCATAATGGTTCTGACAGCTCTTGCCGTCTAGCTTGTCCTGAATCCCTGTCCGTGGGTCCTCTAGCTATCATATGGATTACTCCTTTAGCGGGGATGTTTTCTAGGCTTATTTCTCCAATTTGGGCTTCTTTCTTTCTATGCTTCCTCTTAGAGTATCTCTGCTTGCTGCTCAGTGGGAGTTAAGTTGGCAAGAACGTTCTTCCTTCTATTTGTCCACGTAGTCTTTCAGGTAGCCGGCTTGGATGAGTCTTTCTATCTCCTGTCTTAGCTGGCGGTAGTGATTGGTATCGTGTTTGTATTCTCTAAGGACTTTCATAAATATTTCGACTTTGGGAGTTGAGGACCTTCTCTAAGCCTTTAGGCCACTGCAAAAGCAGGAAGTCAACTGATCACCATAAGCATCCTAGCTAGACTAGTTATGAAAGGTGTGTAGTGCTCATTTTTTGGATCAAGGGGGTTCAAACGTCCCATGGATCCCCCTCTACAGGTGGAAGACAGTTTGTTCTCCTTTCTTTTATCACACTTTTCTTTTATCACAGTCATTCTTTTTCACCAGCCAAGCATCTCACAGATTCATATATTTTTCTGCTCGAACTAGTACATCCAGTAAGTCGACTATTGGTTTCTTGGCTAAGGACTCAAATAGGGGACCTCTACGAAACCCCTAGAGAGGGCACTATGAGCACCTCTTGGTGGGGTGTAGGGACCTATTTGATGGCTATGTTAAAGCGTTTGATGTAAGCCTTTAAGGGATCCTTCTCCTCTTGCTTGATTCCAAAGAGACTAATAGTGATTTTCTACACTCTTACTGCTGGCGAATTGGTGTTGGAAGAGGGAGCTAAATTCTGCAAAAGATTAACTGACCCAGCTGGAAGCTGGTCGAACCATTGCTGGGCAAAATTTTTTAGCGTAGTAAGAAAAACACGACACTTAATACCATTAGTATACCTGTGCAGCAAGGCTGCATTTTCAAACTTACGAATGTGTTCTGCTGGATTAGTGGTACCATCATAAGCAGGTAGGTGCGAAGCTGCTCGAAAATGAGTAGGGAGTTCCTCAGTCATGGTGTGCTTGGTGAAAGGAATGCCACGCTCAACATGCATGGTTTCTTTTGTCACCTATTGGCGAAGTTCCACTATCTTCTTTTTTAGGGATTGCCAGATACCAAGGGGTTGATGTCCCGCTGTCTCCTTGCCTCCAAAATCAACAGGGGTAGATTGATCTTGTTGGAACCCAATAGGAATTTTTTTGCCCAAACCTTGAATTCCCAATCTCCCACCTCATTCCAATTGAGAAGAGGGTCTTGCTCTACTAGCTTGGGAGCCGTGGAGGGTAGAATTGGTAATCTCCATGATGATTTGGCGCAATTGCTCGCAGAAGAGAAGGTTCAGCGTAATAGGTCCAGTTGTTGTGTCAAGGACTGGAGTTGGAGTTGGTGCATTGGCTCCTAAGGACATCAACAGCTCCTAAAGTGGGATTTGTATGTGGAGCAACTGGTTCGGTCGCAGTAGGGAGGGAAGAGTTTTCCTTGTAGGATCCATTGT
Source organism: Sesamum angolense (assembly GCA_034509725.1). Taxonomy (NCBI): domain Eukaryota; kingdom Viridiplantae; phylum Streptophyta; class Magnoliopsida; order Lamiales; family Pedaliaceae; genus Sesamum; species Sesamum angolense. The sequence goes on from JACGWL010000016.1 coordinate 8,871,503, forward strand.
TACCTCTATTGTCGGAGTTAGCCATTTCTTGTGACAAAGATAAATTGTTCCCACAGACAGCACCAATAATGCGTACTAGAAATTTGGCAACACTAAAATGGTGGAAGGATCTCGGGTGAAATCCTAAGATTACTGGGGGCTAACCCTACAAAACAGAGGTTAACTCTTTGATGCTTAAGTCAGTAACGTATTAAAGAAGAAATAAAAAGAGAAACTTAAAATAAAATGAAAATAATGATGAGACATGATTAAGGATGATGAATATTCGTGCCGAGTGCAAATTATAGCTTGAAATAGCATAAAAATCGAGAGAAAATAATGTAAGAAAGTAAGAGTTTGAGAAGGAAGAATTATATTATCAAATTACACGTCATCAAGAGTTTGGATTATAGGGTTGTACAGAGTAGGATGCAGAGCTGATTGTGAAGTGATGTATGGCGTTGGAAAGAGATTTGAATTAGCTATCATCCAAACCAAACCGTTTGTGATTTGGTTTAATATTGACCGAGATACATAAATTTGACTGAACCCTATCATATCTGCCTAAAAATCCGAGAGTTGGTTGTTTGTAGATTTTCCAACTCACTTGCACTGATTTACCTAGAACCACCTGAAGATATTTTAGGGTGACGTGTGAAGCTGTGTTGGCAAACCGTATGACAGGTCACCTAACTGTATGATGACATGTCCGGCCGGGATGGATCTTTTTCTCGGGCCTACTAGTTCAATAAAGTAGGACATAGACCTATATGCTCTTTCTCCCTACTAATGAGCATTGCCTTCCTGCTGACAGACCAACTGGGCTCTTAGCCTGCTGAGCTGGTGTGCTAGTTGGGCTCTTAGCCTGCTGAGCTAGTGTGCCTTATTTTTGTGGGTTTTGCCTTCCTATTGATGGGTTTAGCCAAATAATTTAGGGGGCATAATCTATATGATTGTAATAAAAATATATAAATACATTTAACATAAAACATAAAGTAAAATACAAAGATCTCACCTGATGGCACCTACCATACAAATCCGACGGAATACTCATCCATGTCAGATTCTGTTGTTGTGCGTACATGCTTATGTGGTCAAGAGGTTGTCATTTGAACATCTTGGACAAATAATAATCCCGATCGATTGTTCCATGGTTGCCCTAGGGACCAAGTACGTATCATTTATTAATGTTTCATCTTAACACAATGGTTACTGTATTAGTACTATCTACATATAGAGGATAACATGAATGAATTCTTTATGATTACTTTAGGGGGCTTATTGTGGTTTGTTCCAGTGGGTTGATCCACCAATGTGCCTTCGGGCAAAGGAAATAATTCCAGCCCCTTGAATCATTTGAATGCCTAAGAAAAAAAATTAAATGTGTACTGTCAAAAGGATTTTACTAAGGAGGCCATAGAACGCCAGATGATGTCGTATCATTTGTTGGGGATTGTGGCATCAATCATCACTCTCGTTCTCCTAGTTCTGTACATTTGACCAATGATGAGTTGCATGTGATTTAAATTATTGCATGAGAGCTTCCCAGTCTCTAGGAATCGAATAGTCTAATCTTTACCCATTTGTTCATATTTTGATATGTCGTGTTCATATAACTCGTTACACTGCTATTTTGTTTGTTGAGATAACACTACATTCGTTCGGTTTACCTATCTGTATCTTGGCCTAGTAATGATGAAATTATCATGTTGAAACTGCTTCGTATATATAATGAGTAAGGCATCAAACTTTATATATATTTTAACCATGCCTGTAATCTTGTTAATTTATTTGAATCCATTCTTGCATTTGAAGCATGGTAATTTATTTCAACATTGTCATTTTCATATTTCTTAGTTGTAACCATATATTAATCGACTTGTAAGTCTTATAAAGTAATGTTGCATTATGTTCCCCTAAAGATAGTATATACTCCATATTAAAGTTATTAAACATTACCTCGTTCTGTATTATTGAAGCTTATTACCCTGATTTTATTTAGATGATGTTATCTCACTTTGTCAATTTTGTGTTTCAATTTTTTATTCTCTATTAGTCAAGGTCAGGGTTAAATGCAATTACCCCTGTGTTATACAATCTGAGCAAATTACCCCCTGTGAAAAATAAATTAGCAAATTACCCCTTGTGTTCTAAAAAATGAAGCAAAAACCCCCCTCACTTGGTTGGGTGTGTTACACGCATTTTTTTTTTATATTTTTTGAAAGAACTTTTTGTAAAATGACATTTGCATTATTTAAAACCGTTGGATCTGATTTGGTTGTAGGTTACCTTTTAATATTTATCTCTTCAGTTTGGTATTTGGGCTGTAGGTTTTCTCCACCAGCACCTTGCAGCGTTCCACCACGTCCTCAAAAGGCTAGCTCTACAGATATCGGTGGTCTAAGAATCACGATCGCGCATTCATACAAGCATTGTACTACGAAGCGCAACAGGCCCACAAACAACTTGGCAGGACTCCCAATATGCACTCCCTTATGTATTCTAGCGCTGTTGTAAACAACACATTTAGATGGAAGTTTAAATAAAATATGATCAAGAACAGGCGGGAAGGTCTTCACTTGAGATATACTACTTTCCAGTGCGTGGTTCAAACTCTGGGCTTTTTGTGGGATCCTGAAGCCAACATCGTTCACGCTGTCGACGACGTATGGGATTGTATTTGCAACATTGAAGTATTCATGAATTTTGATATTGATTTGTTCATGAAGTTATATTCGCGATTTCATAAGTCCTTATTCATATCCTTTAGTTTCTTTATTTTATATAAATGTTTGTTGTTTCTTGTAGTGAGGATTCCAATAATTGACATAGCCGGGCAACTGCATTTCGCGACATGGGAAGATTGCCAATGCATTTGACATCACTAATATCTACTTATTTGCTTAAATTTTGGCCTAATGGGGTATCCGAAAATGCATCCTGTAACTACGTGTAGCAATGAGGTTGGCCACAAATCGTACATTTTGGTGACTAGCGTAGAATTATACAAAACAAGTACAAAGCTGATATTATCTCAACCATAATTGGATTGACAAGAATATATTACACACTAAGCTGTATTCATCCTATAAAAAGGAAAAACATCAAAGACCAATTCATAACTTAAAAGTTATATATACAAGCAATATTGTTGGAAACTATTGTACATAAACCAACATTCATCCTGGATCCAACAAGATTTCATTTTTTGAATTAACATAAAGGTGTAGAAAAAGGGATAGAAGAGATTAATGTGGCAAATGACGAGTATGAGGATATTAATGTGGGTACAACTTTTAAGCAACATAGTTTAATTACACAGTCACGGAGAAGAAATGTCTCATGACCTATAAACTACTAACATTGTGGAACTGCTAAACAGTATACATTGATGAAAATTAGAATAGACAAAATAATGAGTATATGACTTAGTCACAATGTGAATGGTTAAAGTCAGAAATTTATAGATTTTCAGATTAGCAGTAATATACCATACGAATTATAGTCAAATTAACGGGTAAAATTCATATTTCTCCCGTGTGATATCCAAAATGTTTAAATAAGCCCCTGTGATAAAAAAAATACCATATACCCCCTGTAAAATTTAAAAAAAGTGCATATTACCCCCTTGTAAAATTCATGTTCCCAAAATTGCGACTAAATATGTATATTTTGCCCTTAAATTATCAAACCACCCCTGTATTTAAATTATACATATTTTAAAAATATAATATAAGAAAATATAATTTATTTATATGTATATATAATATATATATAAAGAAACCTAAAAAAAATAAAATGAAAAAATAGAGATTACTCACCGACGGACGAGAGATTGGCGGTGGGTAGGGTGTCAAAATGATCGTTCTCGGAAGGGCTTTCCAACAGTGAAAAGCACACGTCGAGAAGTCGTCGGATGTCGGAGAAAAAAGCGATAGAAAATTTGAGGCGCGGGTTAGGGGCCAATATGCACTTTTTAAAATTTTACAGGGGGTTATATGATATTTTTTTAGCACAGGGACTTATTTGAATATTTGGGGTATTACAGGGGGGAAATATGAATTTTACCCTTTATTTTCCTCATACGAATTACAAATTTTTTTTTTCTCATCTTATTATACATTCTTTTATTATCATGAATTACTTTATTTATTATCTCGCACACCACGATTCTTTCTCTTTACAAATTTCTCTTTCTTTTTATGTTACACCATGATTCCTTTTCATATGCTCGCGGGGACCGCGTGCACTGCCGCCTAGTCAGTTTAAAAGGATATATTTTTTCAACAACAAAGTCTATTAATAATTGCTTCAAACTTTTAAGAGATGCTTTACTTGCCTAAAGAACAGGTAACAAACTTGAAAAATACATAAAACTTCAAGAGCTCTCATTGTTTCCTCATCACCATTAAATGATGAAGCCGATCACCAATCACTTCACGAGAAAATCTCGTTCACAGCAAATGTTATAAATTTACATTCCTAAACAAATCACTTCATCAGAGCAAATGGGACGCCAATCCCACGACAAATCAACTGCACTTGCTATGTGATTACCGCACAAATAGAATTCGTATGAGGAAAATAAAGGGTAAAATTCATATTTCCCCCCTGTAATACCCCAAATATTCAAATAAGCCCCTGTGATAAAAAAATACCATATACCCCCTTGTAAATTTAAAAAGGTGCATATTACCTCCCTGTAAAATTCATGTTCCAAAAATTGCGACTAAATATATTTTGCCCTTAAATTATCAAACCACCCCTGTATTTAAATTATACATATTTTAAAAATATAATATAAGAAAAATAATTTAGTTATATGTATATATACAAAGAAACCTAAAAAAAAAAAAAACAATAGAAATTACTCACCGACGGAGGAGAGATTGGCGGTGAGTAGGGTGTCAAAATGATCGTTTTCGGAAGGGCTTCCAATGGTGAAAAGCACACATCGAGAAGTAGTCGGATGTCGGAGAAAAAAGCGATAGAAAATTGGGGGCGCGGGTTAGGGGCCAATATGCACTTTTTTAAAATTTTACAAAAAGTTATATGATATTTCTTTTATCACAGGGACTTATTTGAATATTTGGGGTATCACAGGAGATAATATGTATTTTACCCATAATAACACGTACAATTGAAGAGAAAACCGCATTTTACATCCAACAAGTTTAACTTCTTTGTATTTTTAGATCCCATTATTTTCAGACTCACCAGATTGCATCCAATAATTTATAACTTCGATAACAAACTTAAGTTCCGTTCAACTACTAACAAAAACAACTTAAATTTCCTCAAAACTCGAAGAAGCTCGTGTCATTAGACTTCTTGATTTCAATAGAAATTTAACTGGACAAAATCTTGAAATTAAAATAAAAACTAATAAAATTATTGGAAAAAAAAATACAATCTTAGTCCTATAACTTATAAAGAATGGCATTTTTTATCTTCTCAAATTGATTTCGCAATTTAATCCTATAGCTTTAAAATTTTAACAATTTTCATCTGACCAATTCGACCGAAAAAATTAAATATAATTTGCACATATTTTAATTAAATTATTTCTAATCCTATAACTTAAGAAACATTAACATTTTTAATCTTATAACTTAAAAGAGTTGACATATTTTAATCCTACATGAATTTTATTACATGACTAAAATTGCAAATAAATTGCAATCTCCGGCCAACTTGATAAGGAAAAGAATAAAATTGCCAAAATTATAAAATTATAGAATTAAATTGCGAAAATTAATTCATAAGTAATTAAAAATACCACAAAATACCGCCCCTAAATTACAGACCAAAATTACAATTTCCCCCAAATTATTGAATGCAACGTGGTAAATTAAAAAACAATGGGACCTTCTGCTAACGACATTTTTAATTCCATCTGGTGAACAGTTCAACTAATTACATTAAAAGCTATTACCATCCCATGTAAATTATGTAATAATACGAGTGAGGTTCAAAGTATCTATTACACCACAGGAAAAGAAAAAGGTGCTTTTGGACTGTGTCTGAACTTACATTATTTCATAACATGACGCGATAAACAGATCCTACTTTGTTTATGTAGAAGTAATCTTACTAGGAGGTCTGCGTCATCACAGCGGAAACCATGGTGTTCATGCCGCACATACCGTGCCCTCTGCACAACCGGTAGTACCCGTGTTCCCCCCATCGCTTGCCCCACGAGTTCTTGATGATCCAATACGGCTTGTACCCCAATCGCAGGATGGAGTAGCCTCTCGAGCCGTAGCCTACAAGAAGAACGCCATGGTTGAGCCACCGCTTGCCACAAATTAGTGGGCACGAGACGCCACCAATGTATGTTTGCATGAAGACGGCGTTGAGCCCAACTGCATCAATTCCAACATATCAAGTCTTTTATTCGTTAGGCAACCATAACTGCACTTTAATAGCCACAAAGTGCAACTGGATGGATAAGAGGACCAGAACGGTAATATTAACAATACCTGCAAGAGGACCATGACGGACTAAATGGGCAGCGATCTGATTCTCGTTGATGGGGATGGTTGTAAAGTTGGCAACTCTGACGGCCACCTTCTCGGGTCTAAATTTGCATTCACCCCGTTTTCCGGTATAAGGATACGACTCCTCTTCTCTATTCCTCCGGCTCGATCAAGTACTTATATGCATTCGTCATCAACCCCCCCATGCATCCGTCATCACAAGCTCTCCTCTCCTTTGCATCACACTTCACATGACACAAACATAACCAATTGGTCTATATTTTGAGGTTTAATGATCATGGCATTGTATTAAACGGCATCGTTCAATACAATGTGACTGAGACTAATTCATTACCGCATGATCACAGTCAACGAGTTGCTGCTCGCTAAGATTCAAGAGCTTCCCAGTCGCAATGAAATTCGCTCCTTCAATTGCTCCAGTGGTGCTAAAAGCCCAACAAGACCCGCACGTGCCCTGCGATTAGGGAATACAAAGAAATCCTCAAATGCAATTTGCATAGAACAGTTTAATGAATGTCAGATTATCAAATTGCCGAAACAAATTAAGCTTCAGCAAGCGCTGGTAAATATTCACAAAAAAATGGTTACTTCAGTAGTAATGCTTACTCTCAACCACAACTTTTCAGTTAATGGACGAAATCGAAATCAAAATTTTGTTACATACCGAATACTAAACCAAAATTTTGGTTTGTTGTTCTGTACAAGGTTTTGGTAGAATTTTGATATTCGGTACCAAATACCAATAATACATATTTATATATAACATATATAAATATTTCATCTCAAACAAAAAAAACTAGGGGGTAGGGGGGTGGTTGTATATATACACATATAATAATACAGAAAATTCTTGCTCAAATCAGATTTGATCTAACCAAATTGATCACTTCCCTTGAACTGTACCCCAATCAACCAACAAATGTATTGTACTTGCCATATGATTGGTTCATGTTCGGTCAAACCAAGTCCAGGCTAGAATTTCCCCACATCACACCTAAAATAGGACTATTTTCTATGTTATAATTTGATTGGGCTTAATGCAATTTACCCTCATTTGATATTATAAATGAACCAATTACCACTATGACAAAAAAATAACATGTACTTTTTAAAATGAAGCGAATATTTACCCCTTTTTAAAAATAAAGGGGTAAATTTTGTATTCTTAAAAAAAATTAAAAAGAGGTAAATTACTTCATTTTAAATAGTAAATTGCTAATTATTTTCATAAGAATAATTAATACGAAAACCTAAACTTTAACCACAGTCAATGACCAATTGATCTTAGTCATGGTTAAAATATTTATCATAATATTTGAATATGACTCATATTTTGGTTTCACGTACAACCACGTCATTATTTTTTATTATTCGTCATAAAAATCATCTTTCTTCTAATATATAGATTATATATTATTGATTAATATACGAATACTTATTTGAAAAAATAATTTGGATTAAGCTATGGAAACACCGTAAATACATCACATAATTTCAAGAAATATTATCCACATCCTTATTGAAAAATACTAATTTATTTAAAACCAAGAAAATTTACTGAATGAATTATAATATACTGCGAAATAATAAATAAATAGATTAATACACATAATAATAATATTAGATGGAGCATGCATGAACATTCAAAAACATATACAAAATTCAAATCACCTGCATCTTGACATCAGTAACAGCACCCTCCTCCCTCCAATCAAAGCTCTCCGGCAAATCCCCCACCTCCAACTCCGCCGCCTCCGCCACTCCGTTCTCCCATAGCGCCGCGCCGCCGCCACCGCCTTTCACCCCCATGTACATTCCCTCAAACTCCTCCTCCGAAAGATCGGAGAACTGGGTAACACCATGGACGGCGGTGGGGTCCATGGCCTGGTGCTCAGCGGCCCTGATTAAGTTCTTGGCGAAGATCCCGAGGCGGTGCAGGTACTCCGCCCGTGTAGGGTACTCTTTCCCGTACTCCTGCATGAAACTCTTGAACCGGAGCTCCGCCGCCGTGCCGAGGAGGTGGTGGTTGGCGTGGTAATTTTCGGTAACTTGGAGGATTTTTGCGTCATCTTGGGGGCTTACGTGGAGGGCCAGTGCGCAGGTTAAGAGAGCAAGTGCAGACCCAACACCCACTGCGTAGACTAGACCTCCTCCTTTCATTCTAACTATATGGCTGCTTAATCTGTTCCTCAGGCTGGTTTTTGGTGTGAAGATATATAGTCGTAACCGATACATGGAAAAGCTTGGCGGTGAAATATTTTGCTTTATTCAATTTTGCCCCTCCAACTTTTATTAATTATGTTATAATCCAGTTTATATATATATATATATATATATATATATATATTATATATATTATATATATTTACTATCTTACTAATATGAAAAGGAAATGACCTCCATACTTATAAATGACGGTTAAAATTACTAGTGTCGCACTATTTTTTTATGAATTTAGAAATGCCTTTGAATTCTAAATATTTATATTTTTTTGTATACTAATTGTTATAGTACGTCATCTTTGCGTGCATATAATAAATAATTATTTATATTTTAAAATATATTATAAATAAAAATAGATATATAAACCAATATATCACAATTAAAAAAACAATAAAATAAACTACTTTAAGGATATTATCAACACAAAAAAATTGTGTGAATAAAATATTCATATTAGTATAAATATATAGATAGTATAGAACCATAAATAATATAGATGAGAAGCAAAATTTAAGTAGTGGTGGTTGAAAATACATCAAAATATTTTTTGTTGTTTAAAAAATTGGTGCCGCGTTGAAATAACCACTATTTATGAGTGAAAATAGAATTCTCTTTTTTATATAATATAGATTACAATAAAAAAATCATAATTTTTTTGTATGATTAACCGCCGTGTGTATCGTCCCTACATACATATAATAAATAATTAAGCACACTTTAAAAAATATTATAAATAAAATAAAACATAATCAGTCATCACATTTAAAAAAAGAACGAAACTAATCATCGACACAATACAAGACACAATACAAGAAACAGTATTGTAGTATCACAAATTATCATTTTTGAGTGAAAAAGATTGTTAGTATGGATAAAATAATAATTATTTAGTAGCATAAACCAATTAAAGATAAATTTTGACATTGAAATGAAATTAAGGAATAACATTTTTTAGTTGTAATAATGAAATGGGAATTAAATAAAGGAAAGAAGGGGTTGAAATGTAATTAGAAAAAGAGTAATTTCGGGTATTCACATACAGTTGCCGGTCCAAGGTTTCACACGAGAGTCAGCTCGCCATGCAAATTCGTTCGTTGAGAGCAGGACACGTCTACCCTATTTCTCCACGTATTGGGTGCGTCTGCCCCCACTTCTTGGGGCTTGTGCAGATACTTAAATTTTGCTTTTTCGGAAACACAAAAAATTGGAAATTATCTATACAGAATATGCAGCTAACATGAAATTCGTGCTATGCAAAGATTTTATAAATTATATTAGATACAGTGGTACGTACCTTCCGCACATATAATTTTTAATAATATTTTTATTTTATTAAAGTTTATAATCATATTTTTATATTAAAATTTATTATTATCTTATAAATTCACGTATAAAAATTATTTGATAATTTTTTAATGTATTAATTATTAATATACATATTTTACTCAATTAAGTTAAAAATTAACTTTACATAATATATGTTATATTGATAACGATGATTGTATATATATGTAAAGATAAATACTATTATATTATTTCAATCGACAATAAAGGGATTGTGGCTAAAGAGAGTTGGTAAAATGAATTAACTTGAAGGGTATTTTAGTAAAATATAAATTTTGGTGCAGTGGTATGAGAACTACCAATTTATATCTATAAGAGCTCTTTTCTTTAGAATAGTATAAATAATATTTTCATAAATTTAGAATTATATAATGATGTCATTTTAATGACAGTATTCCTATTTATAATAGTGGAAACTTATATAAAATTCAATATTCAATTATTTACTAAACAATATTCAAAATAACCATTAAATATCATCAATTATTATGCTATTAAGTTTAAATTTTTTTTTGAATTAATGTATGTTTAGTAAAATAAATCTTTTAAATATTTAAATGCATTAATTTAAAAGAAATTGCCATATATTACCATGTGATATGTGAGGATTTCTCTTAAAAGACGATACAATTTGTAACAAATTAATACCTTTTGTAATGAAATTTTTGTAATAAAAAAATAAAATGAGCATATAGTATCACATTTTTTTCTTTCATAAATACATGACAAAATTCGAAGTAATAAAAGTAAGAATACATATATTCCCTAAGTTATATGCTAAGGTACACACACATTACTATAAAAAAATGCGGGATTTGTAACGGTATTTTTGTAACTGCCTAAAATCGTTTTAATAGTAACGGTCATTGTAACTGTTTTGTAACGGTTCTCGCACGCTGACGTCATATGGGGAGAATAATTTTTTTTTTTATTTGTAACGGCTGAAAATCGTTCATATAGTCATTACAAATCATGTGCTGTGCGTAAAATCGTTACAACTTTTTGGTCGTTACAATATTGCACCGGTCTTTGTAACGGCTTGGTTATTGAAATGAATTTTTCGGTGGAAATACAGGCCATTACAAACAGTTACTACACCGACCGCTCCAAACTTTATTACCAAAAATCAGCAGTTACAACAGTCGTTACAAAATAACAACTATTTTTTAAACGACTACTTTTCAAAGGCTATATTAGGAGCTTCAAAAGCCGTTATAAAATTTGGTGCAAATGATCTTATATACATGTGCAAGTTGTTTTTATTTCATTACAATTCATGTTTTAAAAAATCTTACTAACCACAAACACTCTTAATACTCGAATTTTCTAGCATATTTACTTGAGTGGTTCGGATTAATATTTAATAATATCGCTTGAATTCTTGGACCGTCGATCAGCTAGCTAGTGGTGATCATCTTTTGAGTTGGTTGACCAGGTAACAACGTACGACTAATTTAGTACTGTATTGTTTTTAATTAAATTAATTATATTTTGTTACGTACATAATGATTTAATTAGTTTTTATTATTGATTTTTAATTTTTAATTATATATATATATATATATATATATGTTAGTTAATATATTGTTAATATGCATGCATATATTCACCTAATTAAGAAGCGTAATGCATTTAATATTTTTAAATTTATAAGTTGTGATCAAATTAGCTAGAAAGTAGCTTAATTATATGCTACATACGTGTGAATTTGCAGTGTTATATAACTAATATCATCATGTTATGAGAATTGAGGAGATGGATGTATAATAAGAACCTTCCAGGGAGGGCAGGTCTTACACCAGAGTTTGAGGATGGGGTTAAGACTTTCATAGAATGGGCTAATGGTCAACGTAGACATACGGATGGACAGAAAATTAGGTGCCCCTTGCCAAAAGTACAAAAACACAAAGAAGAAGTTAGTTATCATTTATGCGAGGGTTTATGCCAGAAATATAAAAATTGATGACGAGGATATTGTGCAGGATTATTTTAAGGCTCCTAGTGTCCCTCAAGTGTTGGAGGAGCCAGCCCCAGCTGGCTATGTTGAGGGTAATTATCCACAATGGGGTGATGAACAACATATGATTGGGCGCAGAGGATGATTTTTGATGCAGTCGGGCCGAGTTATTTTGCTTCTTCTCACGAAGGTGTCCCTGATGATGGTACGAGGTCTTGCTCTATGGATGCCGTTCCTAGTTCAAATTGTTACAGTGGTGGCCCGTACAATTATGATGAGTTAGGGTTAGCAAACTATTTTTCCAACATAGTGCATGCTGCAGACCAACCTTTGTGGGACGGTTGCTCCCAATCTCAATTGGGTGTTGTTGCTGAGTTGGTGGATATAAAAGTGAATGGTCATATTTTTTAGCGAATATATGATAGAATATCCCAATGGGCTAATAGAATATTGCCCTCCGATCACACTATGTCGGGAGATTACTACAACACGAAGGAATTGCATGTTGTACTGGAAGGACGACGTCGATTTGGAGTACTGCAAATTCTGTGAGGATGCTAGGTATAAGCCTTCTCGAGGGAAAGCCCCACACTGGAAGAAGTCCTCGTATGCTATCCTTAGGTACCTGTCGATAACTCCCTATCAGCAGAGGTTGTACTTCGAGGGCGAATACCGAGCACATGACGTGGCATACCACACATCAGACAGAGGAGGGGTCGATGTGTCATCCATCCGATGTCGAGGCGTGGAAGTATTTTGATTGGATGTATCCTTATTTTGCAGAAGAGCCGCATAATCTTCGGTTGGGCTTTTGCACAGATGGTTTTGCACCGCACGGTCAGTATAGTCATACTTATTTATGTTAGCCGGTTATCATTACACTGTACAATCTTCCCCCTAGTATGTGCATGAGTTCTAAGTACATGCGATGGTAATCCCTGGCCCTTCTAATCAGAAGCGTCTGATCGATATGTACTTGGAACCGTTGATCAAAGAGATGTTGTAGTTGTGGCATGTGGGTGTTAGAACGTACGACCATGCCACGGATCGGGCTTATCTCATGCGAGCGGCGTTGATGTGGATTGTGAACGACCTACCCACTTATAGAATGACGTCTGGGTGGAGCATCGCGGGGGTTATAGGATATCCGGGCTGTATGGATGATACAAGTGCATTCCATATACAACACGATAGGAAGGTGTGCTACTTTGACTGCCACAGACAGTTTCTTCGTGCACGTCCTAGGTTAATAGGAGACTAGATCCTCGATCGAGTTGTAAATATTAGTCATGCAGTTGAAATGTCGTTGTTATTACCTGATGGCTATGGTAGCGATCACAAGTGGACGAAGAAAAACATATTTTGTGATCTCCCATACTGGTCAACACTTCTTATCCAACACAACTTTAATATCATGCACATTGAGAAAAACGTATTTGACAATATATTCAATACGGTCATGGACATCAAGGGAAAGACAAAGGATAATATGAACGCACACAGGGATTTGAAAATCATATGTAATCATCCTGAGCTGGAGTTGGATGAACGTAGACCGAACGTTATGCCTAAAGTGGTATATACAGTACGGAATGAGCAGAAGAGGAGAGTATGTTAATGGATTTGTAGTCTAACATTTTCTGATGGATACGCATCTAACCTTGCACGCTATGTTGACATGATGGAATTACGGATGCATGGCATGAAGAGCCACGATAGTCACGTATTCATGCAAAAATTGATCCCGATTACCTTTCATGAAATGCTTCTCGAGTATGTATGGAGCACATTAACTGAGGTTAGTCTATTATTCCAAAGCATATGCTCGACCACGCTGGATGTTCACAAGCTTCATGAGTTGGAAAACAGTGTTGCCATCATCCTGTGCAACCTTGAGAAGATATTTCCGCTAGCTTTTTTTGACTCAATGGAACACCTCATTGTTCACCTTCCATATGAAGTACGTGTAGGGGAACCAGTGCAATACAGGTGGACATACCCATTTGAAAGGTTTCTACGTGAGTTGAAGAAGAAAAAAAAAGCACATGTTGAAGCTTTCATTGTCGAGGCATACATTGTCAAGAAAAATCAACCTGTTTACGTCACAGTACTTTGAGCCGGATGTGCAATCCAAACGAAGCATGTCTCGAAGAAATGATGAATGCATGAGTATCAAAGATGGATTCCAGGTGTCCATTTTCAACTATCCTGGCAAAGTTAGTGGTTCCATGAAGAAAATATGGCTTAGTGGACCAGAACGACACATCATCGAGACGTACATTTTGACCAACTGTGAAGTAGTCACACCATATTACGAGTAAGTTTTTAATTCTAATATATAAATTCACCTTGTTTAATATACATGTTAAATGTATGAATTTTGTATATATTATTTGAACGAGTTGTATTAACACCACCATTCAGCCGACCCAATTATTGATTGACTTGTATCGACTGAATTCAATTATTAGTTCAAACGACTTGTAAGTTAAACATAACATTTCATGTTAAATTTTGGAAAGTACGTCATTGCAACGTACACTTTAAAGAAACTAACTTATCATATATGAACGTATTAGGTACATCCCGAGCTAAATTATACGGACAAAGAGCTACTGAAGTATCATTATTTGGGTCCCAGTGTAGAAGTGACATCCGTCCCTACCTACTTTGTTAATGGGTATAACTTTCAGACTGAATGTCAGAACACCGACAAGTCAACCATGAATTGTGGGGTATGTGTCAAAAGTTCACCGTATACAGACGAGGAAAATGATTTCTATGGAATCATCCAAGAGATCATTCAACTGACATACCCACTGATTCCAAACTTGCACATCATGCTGTTCAAGTGTCGCTAGGTCAATCCAGTTCGAGGCATGAAGGTGTACCCAAGCTATCACCTCGTTGATGTAAACTTCAAGAAATTGTACTAGGAGGATGATCCATTTACACTTGCAAAACAAGAAGTACAAGTATATTTTACGGAGTACCCAAGTATGAAGAGGGACAAAGCAGACTGGATGGCTTTTTGCAAAATAAAGGCTCGGAGAGTTGTCGATGATTCCAAGTGGACTGAGACAGTCGCATACCAGCTAGAGGAACTTGTACCAGTTCCTATAGGGACTGTCGACAATCAATCGTACGATTTACGTGACCCCAATGGTTTACAAGTTGTGTTAGAGGCTGCAAGTACTTCACGAAGACAATTGCATGAAAATGACGATGAAAATGAAGACGAAGATGAAGACAGCGGCGGGGACGATGAGACTGATGATGAGGAATACGAAGCTACATGAGGTACATTTTTCGGATGAAGTATTTTTTTATTTTACAATGTTGTGAGAAAAAGTAATTTTACTTTTTTTTTTATATTGGAATGGCTAAATTGTTGTACCCCCGTTACAAATGCCGTTACAATAGCCAGCGGAAAAAACGGACAGAAAAATCTTGGAATGGCTAAATTAATCAAGGTCGTTCAAAAGCCGTTATAAAATTAAATATTTGAACTCAAAATTAAAAAATTGGTGGAAATTTTATATTTGAAAAGCCATTACAAACACCATTACAAAGATCGTTACAAACTTTAATTACATGAGCAGTTACGAAAGCAGTTCCAAAAAATGAGCTATTTTGAAAATTCTGATTGCAAAGTACAATATTTTTACATTCGACCGTCCGATCCATACCATATTTAAATGCATATAAATATGTGTCTGTTAAATCATATCAGATTGTTTGATTTTAAATCACATGGCCTAATTTAAAAATACACGAAATTGAATGATTGCTATTACATATCGGGAATGATTTTTGGATATCCGTATACCTGATAAGATTACAAATTTTCCAAATGGGTTATTTTGTAAGTGTAATCGTATCTAACGATTGGATCTTAATTTTAACAGGCCGATTAACGCATGAGTGGAACACTGTGATTCCCAATTACATCAACGTAATAGTAACATTTATGAATATATGCTTTTATTGCAAACTTTGAATATGTATTAATGTGTTGATAAATCAAATCATAATGTATTTTGATTATATTGTTCCACTACAATAACACGTTTTAGATTATTTTGATTAAATGTTTTAGAATTTTAGAGAATTTTTTGGAAATATAATATATTTTTTCTGAAAATATATATAATTTTCTAAAACTAATATTATCTGGTGCAAGATTTTGGAGTTTTGGGCGAGCCCAGAATTCTAGGCACAGTCAGCCAAGAATAAGGTCAACCGGGCGGTCAACCTAGAAGCATCAGACCATCTACCGCGGCAGGTAGTCATCCGTTGGGGCGCACAAGCACAAGCTATTAAGTGTACAATGAGTTTTAACAATATTTTTTATTAATAATTAAATATTATTTTTTGATTTTAATAATAATTTCTTTAACAGGAGTCACAACTCGGACGCCCAGTCAATCAGATGGAGGTGTTCGAGAAAGTGTACAAGAAGAAGGACGACGACTAGTGGAGCGGTCCGAGGGCGGAGGAGGTCGCGATATGTATTCATTTTTTTAAACTTTTAAATTTATAATTATTCTTTAATCTGATTATTTAACATGTTTGCAGGAGGCATTCTTGAGGTTATTGAGGGAACGCCGGGGAGAAGAGAACAACAGTGAGGAACTGGTACACTCGTCTCAAGCCTCCGTGATCCCGAACGAGCAGCAACTGTGGATGTCAACAGCTGGCGCTCGAAAAAAGGACCGAGTATTCGGTCTCGGCTCTGAGACCCACCACACGATTGTTGGACCATCACAACCCAATAGCTCCATTGCTCCTACGCCCTAGCCGCCACAGCCGTGGAGTGACGACCTGCGTGATTGGGTGCAAATGATGAAGCGCTACATCAGAAGCTGCGATCCGATCTAGCCCGATCGTGTAGTGCCCCAGCCTCCAGTTGATGCCCCCGCATCCGATGTAATTGCCTTTGTAATGACTTTTGTAACATAGAAATTTGATGAGTTTTAAAAGCCGTTACAAATACTCTATATTGTTGTAATTTGATGTAAAAAAACTCACAATGCTCTATATTGTTGTTACAATAACAGTTACAAGAACCGTTACAACACAAGTAATAAAAGCAATTATAAAGTCTGTTACACAAGCCATTACAAATAATGTGCCAAAACAAGTTACCAAAATATTCCAAACCATTACAAAAATTATTACAAAAGCTGTGCCAACTTACAGGAAAAATCATACCAAAATGTGTTACAATGGCAGTTACAATTAAATTTAATGCAGCCATTACAAAAGCAATTACAAACTATTTTTTTATAAATCGACTGAATTTGTAATGGCTGAGACAAGAAATTACAACGACCGTTACAATTTATAAAGTTTTTCATCTAGCCGTTACAAATTATTTGTAATGACACGACAACGAAATCCGTGGTAGGTCAAGCCATTACAAACACCGTTACAAATAAAAAAATCATTCCAATAAACTAAATAAGTCGTTCCAAAAGCCGTTATAATAAATTATTATTTTTGTAGTGAATATATGATAAACCTTTGAAATGATACAAACAAACAATAATTAATATCAATAATAAAAATAAAATGATAGTTGGGATTATGCTCATTGATTATTATTGATACTGCATAGTTATCGAGTTATTTTATAATAAATAACTTTTTATCGTGTTGAGTTTTCAACACTATAGTCATTCCTTTCTCACTTTGAATTAAAAATTTTAAATGTCCATAATTTTACACTTTATTTTCTTGGTATTTCATTCACTTTTGAAGGACAAAAAATAACAAATAAATTTTATTTTTAGCGCCCTATCGAATATAATAAACACAACATATTTATAGATCATCTTTAAAAAATTAAACTATCAAGATGTAAAGTTATATAAAATTAATAAGTGTAAGAATTTTGTAATAAAATAATTCACCAATTTAAGAATGCAAATATTAATTTAGTGAAACAGAAACCACATATGAAGAACTCGGCATTCAATTGAAAATATATAGTTCATTTCTCCCACAGAAATTAGTTTCTAAAATGATTATAAAGTTTAATGCTAACCAACTGTGAGCGCTAATTTTGTCGTGTTTGGGGATCAAAATACAAGAAAATTATCACAAATAAAAATATATATTTGATAGGTAAAAGTGGGTACAATCTCTAATTGATCCTCTAATTCTTCTCTTCAAGAATGCATTTGATAAATTCAAAAGTAAAATCTTCTTGTAGATCTTCCCTTGACTTGAATTTGAATTTCTATAACATTAATTGAAGGGCTCATGCCTGTAATCCCGAATTAGACAATATAGTCTTGACTCGAAATTTGATGATTTGGAAGTGGATTCGCCACTTGGATCTTTTTGAGAGAATATTTGAATATTTATAACGTTAATTAGAGTGATTAGTGCAAGTAATCCCGAATTAAACGTTATAATTTGTGGTGCACCTTCAACAAAAGAGTCGATCTCGCCTTGAACCCTTGAATATTCTTGAACTCAAGGAATTGCATAGAGGGAAATATTTGCGTTCTTCCCTTGCCGTGCTCTTCGTTCTCTAGCTTTGTGTGTGTTTTGAATGAGCTCTAGGGACCCCTTTATATAGGTGTTAAAGGGTAGAGTTGTGATACACCTGAACACCTTTTGTATTATTTCTTTATAATTTAATTTAAAGAGATAAATACATCATTTATTTAGAATGATATGATTGGTCAATTTGGCAATATCTCTTTACTATTTGCATCTTTTAAAGAGATAAATATCACAAATATTTGTATTAATTCGATTGGAGCATACATGCAATTGCTCCACATGGCGCGGTCTGGTTGGCTGGAATCTTTGATTGTGAAGCATAATTTGATTGGTCGGAACACTTCATTTTGCCACTCGTAGACCATTAATTTGATAACAAAATATATATCAAAATATCCATTAAATTGACTATCCATACTTGGAATTAATTTATTAAATTCTAAAATATAAATAAAAATTGATAATTAATATATTATTTTACACTTGTCATCATTCAATTGGACATGAATTTTTTACATGTCTACAAATGCCCCTCGAGACTTGTTCACGGACATCTAGTGCAACGAAGTGAATGAGTGAACATATCTCGAAATTGATTCTTCTTCATGAGAGGTTTTTTTTTTTGACATGTGATTGAACTTGAAAATATATCTCAAGCTGCCTACGTACCTCATTGGAGGATCAAGTCGTAACGTAGTTCATTTGAATTTTTATTGATAGTTTATTCTCATATCATGGAGTTCTTCAATTTGAATTTGTAGATAGTTTATACTTGTATCAAGGAGTTCTTCAATTTGAATTTGTAGATAGTTTATACTCATATCAATGAGTTTTCATGTAAATTTGTAGATAGTTTATACTCATATCAAGGAGTTCTCAATATGAATTTGTAGATAGTTTATACTCATAATAAGGAGTTCTTCAATTTAAATTTGTAGATAGTTTATACTCATATCAAGGAGTTCTTCAATATGAACTTGTAGATAGTTTACTCATATCAAGGAGTTCTTAAATTTAAATTTATAGATAGTTTATACTCATTTCAAAGAGTATTGAAATTTAATTGTCGAAGACATTAGACAGTTTCTACTCATATCTAGAAGTATTGAGAAATTTTTTTTTGGAGACATTAGATAGTTTATGCTCATATCTAGGAGCACTGAATTTTTTTTTCTCTAAAGACATTAGATAGTTTATACTCATATTCAGGAGCATTGAAAATTATTTTTTCAAAGGCATTAGATAGTTTATGCTCGTATCCAGGAGCATTGGGAATTTTTTTTTGTGACATTAGATAGTTTATGCTAATATCCAAGAGCATTAATAATTTTTTTTTTGAGACATTAGATAGTTCATGCTCGTATTTAGGAGCATTGGGATTTTTTTTTTCAAATTTTATGGTGCTGCATCATCATCATCATCGTAATCATCATTGGTATGAACTAAATATTCATCTTTTTTGCAATTGAATCTTGTTTCAATACCATGTGCTCGAGTGACTAGCTCTCCAAAATCCTTCGATTGTATAGCTTGAAGAATGTAGCATAGTTCCCAAGCATGCCTTGAATACATAACTCGACTGCAGAGCTTTCAAACAAAGTATCTTTGCAACTTAATGATAGATTTCTCCAATTATTGATGTTTTCAAACACAGGCTCATTTGCTCCTTGATGTTGGTTAGCAAGTTCAATCATGCTAACAGCACGTCGAGCATTGTAAAAGTGATTGAAAAACTTATTTTGTAAATCGTCCCAACTGTAATGGAATTTGATTGAAAATCAATATACCAATCAAAAGCAACATTTTTCAAGGATAAAATAAACTGCTTGACTAAAAGATCTCCATCGGTTCCAGTGTTGTTGCATATTTCGACGAAGTGAGCAATATATTGCCGAGGATCCCCATGATCATTGCATTGTTGAAATTTTGGAGGTTGGTAGTTTTCTAGCATTCTAAGTTGCTCAATCCTTTTTGTGTAACGCTTGACGTAAGATTGAAAGCTTGATCTTGAGTTTCATATATTTTTGCTATTGCTTCATTCACTGTATTCCTCACATGTTCAACAGATTTAAATCCACTGGTAGAGACAAAATTTCCTTTGCTTGTATTGCATTTAATTGAGAACTCTTGCTCTTCAAATTCATTTAACTCTGGGGTACTTTCAAACTTGTTGTGGAGCTTGTTAAGTTGATCGTCACGTGCTTGAACATGTTTCAATAAATTCTCTACAACAGCTGTCAATAATGCGATTTGTTCTTCTAGTGAAGTAGTTTGCACCATCGTAAATGTCGCAATTTCAGCTTTTGAACTTGTTGACGATGAATGAATTATATTATCATCGAGCAAATCTTTCTCGGCAACTTGAGTTTTGCTTTGTCCCAAACTTAAGTGAAAACTTGAGAGGTAATGCAATAACGCCATCTCTACTTGCCTCACATGATTGTTTTGTTGAGAAGAAACTTCCAAACTCGAATTAGATATTTGAAATTTGGGGAGTTGGAAAGATTGTTCTTCATCTCCATTGGTCTTTCAAGTTGATTTGCAATGAGAAGAGGTAAGATGGTCCAACTGGGCGTGCCAAAATTTGTGAGCGCTAATTTTTTTCGTGTTTGAGGAGATCAAACACAAGAAAATTATCACAAATAAAAAATATATATTTGATAGGTATAAATGGGTACAATTTCTAGTTGATCATTTGATTCTTCACTTCAAGAATGCATTTGACAAATTCAAAAGTAAAATTTTCTAGTAGATCTTCACTTGACTTGAATTTGAATTTCTATAACGTTAATTCAAGGGCTCATGCCTGTAATCCTAAATTAAGAGATATAGTCTTAACTTGAAATTTGATGGGGTTTATTATAGTTTTGGTCCCGTAGGATATGGCCATTCTCATTTTTAGTCTCCCGCTTTATTCGGTCGACACATATGCTCCCAAAGTTTTCAGAATTTTGACAGTATTAGTCCCATACTCAAAACATTTCATTTTTCTTTCTTTATGCTCGAAATTAGGCCCATCATGCTTCCAAAATAAATTAATATTTTGTACCTTTTTCTGACCACCTTATTTTCGGGTATTCCAAGTCCTCGATTTTATGGACTTCCTCCAACCACACTACCGTAAATGGTTCGCAGGTACTTGGCTCCTTCAGCAACAAACAACACATCCCTATTTTGTTTCCTACTTTAGGGCGTAGAAGATACTCCAATACAGGGACTTAACAGAATTTTGGACAACATTTGAAAAGCTTTTATTGAAGAAATATAGGAAATATTATGTAGATATTATTTCCTCTATTGGAGGAGACAACTACTTAGCCTCTCATCTGGTAGAGGGCTAGACTCTTTGGAGAAACCCAAACTGAATAGGTAAAGCTATAAAATTAAAATACAGATATTATGCTTTGAAGAGTAGGAGGAAATTTCTTATGATCCCTTTCTGCTCAGCTGCTTCCTTATTTATAACCATCCGGGACGCCAAATGCGAACTTCAAACTTGTTTATGATGATGTCATTGTGTTCGCCATCTGGATGACATCATTGCGTTCGTCATCGTTCTTTCCAGCTGGTATTCATGATGGCTTGTCGGCTATTTAATTACTAGCTGGCTCCTTTTAATTTTACTCTGACTGTTGGCTTTTGTCATTTTCTGCCGACAGTCTCATTTTTGAATTTTTATATTTTTTGAATCTTATTTCTACTTGTAAAAATTCTTCCTTTTATCCTTGTTCGCCTTCGGTTCGGGTTTCTTTTGGATGATCCGTATCTTAGTTTCGAACAGTGGTTTTTCTTGTTTTTCGCAGCAAGGGCATACATGGTTATGCCATTACCCACATGCACCATGTTGCATGTCTTCATCCTTGTGGCCCTAGTTGCAGATAGCTTGTTCTCGCATATAAGCATCCTCTTTTCCTCGAACATGCTTTCTTCAAATTCTGTGCTCTTCTTTGTCATGGAGTTTAACAGGATGATCCATTCACCTTGTTGGAGAAGATTTTAAATGGATACTTGGTTTTGTCCATCTCAGTGAGACAGACCCATAGACCCGAAGCTCTTCTGGTGGAAATGTCGTCTTCATTAATAGCTGACACCAGTGGAGCTTCTTCTGAGGCAGCTTTAATTCTGTTAAAAGCTACCATGTCTGGTCTCCGTAGTTTGATGAAATGGAACGCTAGATGCAACCCTTTTCCTACAGTTTCTGGAGCTACTGATATAAATTTTAGCTCCAAGATATCTCCTCAGTTTTAGGTGGGGGTTGTTTTGCCATGAATCGTATACCGCCCCACTAATCCATTCATTTAACTTTGAAATTTCCAAAAAACTTGGTGACATGGTATGGGCTGAAGCTAGAGCTCCAAACTTATACCACTCTCGGACTTCTTCGGGTTTAGGCCCATCCAACATCCAGACCCTGTTATATTTCCCGGATGTCTCGATAATGGTCTTGCTTGGGTTAACTTCTTTGCAAAAAATTAATTTTTCCCACATCCGCAGATAAACCTGCCAAGCAGAAGAAGAAGAAGAAAATAATTCGTTAGTATTAGCCTTAAAAGTGTGTGTCATTGGCCTAAGGCTAATCTCATCCTCTTTTATCCCAGAGGTGCTGGGTTGACTCGAATCATCAGAGGTTTGCACTCTTTGTGACTCGTTTGTCGCCGTTTCACCAAAGTTTGGCAATGGCCTTATGCAAGCAGTACTTGAATTTGCCGCTACAGGTATAGAGTTCTGTACCCTAAAGGCATGTTTGGGGTCATGCTCACGCAACTCGTTAGTCATCTCCGAGGATGATGCATTCCGAATTGGTTCTTGTAGGTCATTCCATAGTGAGGTTGAGGCCACCATGGTAGTTCTTATTGCGATCTGGACAGTGTCAAGATCAGCTCTTTGGATTTGTCCGGCCACTTGTGCATTCACCGCTAGCCGTCCAAACTTCTCGTTAAGCTCATCGAGGTTTTCTCTGAGGTGCCTAAGCGAAGGATAAAGTGATACTAACTTTCATACTCATGTGAATAATGGATAAGTCTTTAAAGTATAGTCATGTTTCAGACTTGGCGATAGGCATGGTAGCTTGAAAGGGTTTCAAGAAGATGCCCCATCTTAAAAGTCAAATGTGGAACGATTTTAACAAATCGGTCTTGAAAAGTGGTTTGGATCGAAAAACTACATTCATTGGATGGATGTGGTGCCTAGCGTGGCCGAACTTGTTGTAACCTTGGAGGTTAACGGCAAAGCTAGGGCGAAAGCCTTATGGGCCCGAGATCTCATCACAAGATCCGTGAAAATTCTTATATAACAACCATCTGTAGGTAGCGATGGTGAAGGAAATACACGGTTGAACCGTGTAGATCCAACAGAAAATCAAGTAGACCAATGAAATTGAACCGATATCATAGATTGCTCATGCTCAGAAGGTTATGAGCTACATGGGTAATTGGCTTAATGGTCAAGTGGGAGATTACTGGAATGGGTGACCAAAAGTTAATAGAATTGGTTGTTTGCCATTTGCCAATCTTTATTAAATAATATTTGATTGATGAATATGGTAAGAATTCATAAAGTGGGCAGTGTGTTCCGTTTGCTTATCACTAATATTGAACGGTGTTTCAATGTCACAATGAAATGTCCACAGATCGAAAAGTTAAACCCGTGGAGTTGGGCTACGCATAGGTTTGACAGCCATGAAACCAATTCTTGAGGTACAGTCTGAAATGTTCCAAGTCGAGGACCTTGAGATAAGGCATCGAGGGTCCTATAGAGACTTAAACTGAACCTGTTTCATCGGGGACCTATAGGGCATCGAAGACCTTGAGATAGGGCACAGACGTAGATATGGCGAGCGGTGGCTGTGTCGCGAGCATGGTCATGATAAGCCTTATCCAGTGCACTTGAAGTATGTAGCGAGGACGGTGGATTCCAAGAAGAGGATTTGTCCCCTGTCAGTATATGACAGAGAGTTCTCTTATGCACTCTGAGATGGTTTAGACTCTAAAAGTCTTTGCCCAAAACAATTGACCGATCAGGGATAGTTTTCCTAGATCGGATAGGTAGACTAAACGCATCTCGAGTATTAAGCATAGTTGCCTAGTCAAGAATGGAAACCGACACCTAATTTCAAGCCCCATACTGAGACCGGGGGACGATTAACAGTAGGACCGTACTCGTATGGACTCGGAGCCTAAATGTTCACGCCACTATTCACCTAGTCTCTAGTGCCATGGAATGTTGCTAGACGTCCACTTATGGTAACGGGCCATTTTCGATTATGGGATAATAAAAAATAATTAATTAAATTAGATTTAATTAATTGTGTTTATCATACACGACCAAGTCTAGCCGAGGGTAAACTTAAAGAGTCACACCCTACCACTATAGTGGGATGGAATTAAGTTGGAATTAATTCTAGAAGAATTGAATTAATTTAATTGGATTAAATTAATCTTTGGAGAGAATAAATAATTGGATCATTTATTTAGACCAATTCATTGGATGGATGACTTGAAATTTAATTAATTGTATTAATTAGAATTTCAAGTTAGCTATTGAAATTAATTAAATTAATTTTAATGGGCTTGATATAATTTATAAATTGAAAGAGAGAGCATGGGTTTGGATATTTTAATAGGATTAAAAGATAAGGAGTTTAATGTCTGGCTTATTATTAAATTAGATTTAATTTAAGTCTATAAGATGGGGACTTGATTTTATCGAGTTTCGTCCATTAAATACATGCCCAAGGCCTTGCTTAGACCTTGGCCAAGTATAAGAGGATATTTTGGAGGGTGTTGGCTGATTTGGTAGCCTCAAAATTCATGCATGAGGGGTGGCTAGGGTTAGGATGGTTGTTTTGGAGCCTAACTAGGTTAGGACTCCTTGTATGTATATGACTAGGTCATATATATACCTTCATTAAACACTTGCCACACATACAACACATACTAGCCTCTCCTCCTCTCCAGAATTCTGTGCCTCTCTCCCTCTTCATGCTCTCCATCTTTTAGTTTCTCTTTTGGTCTTAGATATTAAAGAAAAACGAAAGGAAATTAAAATACGTTAATCCATAGCGATTGTTTTGATCTCCATCCCTTCTGTGGAGATTTTGCTAGTACAAAATCTCCACATCCTTTAGTTGTGGTGTACTATTCTTGAGAGGGTCTGAAGATCGAGATTTCACTATGGATGGATTCATAAATGAAAATGGAAAGGAGACAATGCTTCTAGCCGAACGAGAAAAACGACGAGGGTAAAAAATCTCTTTTAGATTTTGTGCATTTCTGACTTTATTTTTCTTGTATCATTCTTGGTCTATATATGTGTTTGTTTTATACACTACATACCCAGAAAAGATTAAAGGTACACCCCTTGATTAGGATTAATTTGCTTCAGATTTATCATTTTTTATTTTTTGCACTTCCATCGCACTTCCTGGGCCGATCCACTCCCTTCATGAGGAATCCAACGTTCTAAGACTGAGGAGTTCAGTGTCCATCGGTAAAGGTTGTTGGTAGGCCTAATTGAGTGAATTAATAGCTGAATGTGCATCAAAGGGGCCTAGAGTGAGGACGGCCCTTGACAATCTCCCCCACATGAGATGACGACATCCCCCGCACCAAGGATGTATGATAGGCTTCAATGAGAGGTTTAAACGTCTTTAAGGTTCATCACCCATTCCCAAGTGTTCTCCTCGCTGTTACATCCTCTCCATTTCACCATGTACTCTATGTGAGTGCTTTTTGTGGTACTCGTAACTTGGTGATTCAGGATCGTTTTAACCATTTTTTTCTTCTTTTTATCAATTCAAGTTGTGCCCGACATGGATGATTACAGGTGTCATCCTCCTTGCCTGTTGAATATTTCTTTAGCTGGCTCACATAGAGGACATTGTGGATCTTCCACCAGGAAGGCAACTCTTCTAACCTCAGAATAGCCATATCTTCCAACTCTCATTACGAGGGCGTTTGTCACATGATTAGCTGAGTCGGCTCAGTAATGTAGCACAAAATAAAACTCCAACAACTATTTTTGTCAGTGTTATTGCGTACTAGTCAGCTTCGATGGAGCCATGAAATAGCTCATGGTAGTGTTGTCCGTCTTGACCACAAAGGAAGGGGCAACAAATAATGCCTCCATAGTGTAAGGCAATGAACTACGACCAACAACTTATTCTCGTGCATTGAATAGCGCCTCTCCACATCTTTTAGCTTCATGCTCTCAAAGGCAATTAGGTGGTTGTCGTGCATTAGAACCCCTCGTAATGAGAAGTCTGAAGCATTAGTCTCCACCACAAAAGATTTTGACATATTTGATAAGGCCAAAACGAGATCTGTCACCATCATCTCCTTCAGGTTGTCAAAGGCTACTTGGTATTAGGGTGTCCAATTCTAAGTCTCCGTCTTCTTCAGTAAGTCCATCATAGGCCAAGCTATCTTGGAGTAGCCTGTCACAGAACACCTATAATAATTCGCCAAATCAAGAAATGATAGCAACTCGTGCAAATCAATCGGCGTCTGGCACTCCTTGATAGCCTGAACTTTCTTAGGGACCATCTGAATCCGTCTTTTCTTTGAAGAAAAAGTGCAATAAGAAACTAATAGTTTCTTGAGCAAATGAGAATTTCGACACCTTCACATTAACTCGTGCTCGCAGAGTCTCACCAGAACCTACCACAAATGTTCAATGTACTCGGCCAAAGTTTCATTGTAAATAACAACATCATCAAAATACACCACCACAAATTTGTCAAGAAAACCATTGAATACCTGGTTCATCAGTATGTTGAAGGTTGTTGGAGCGTTCTTCGGGCCAAAAGGCATGAAAAGAAACTCCAAAGCTTCATACCTCATGACAATTGAGCCCTAACGCTTTCTCAATTTTGCGAAAATGAAGGGTTCACAAGTAGGATTATTCATTCTGCTTGCTCCCCTTCTTGAACTGCATGGCTGACAGATCTTTCTCGCCCGTCTACCCAACCAGCTTGGGGATGATGCAAAGCTTGGTTCCCAACATCATCAGTGAATCAACATGCGGTAAAACCATGGCCCGTGTATTTTTCAAAAACTCAAACTCAAGGATGAGCTTGAAATCATCCATAACCATAACAAAAAGATTAGTTTTGCCCTCGAGTGGACCAAACTTGATCAGCACTGATTTGGCCACACCAACAATGGGTTGTGTAATGGAATTAAGTGCTTTCACCTATCTAACTCCCTTCTCCAGCACGAGTCCGAGTATCTCCAATTCAGCACTTGCAAGGTATTGATCATCGCACGGACTGGCTTGCCATAATCTTCACATCTACAAACATCAATTCTTTTTTCCTAGAAGTCCGGGGTTGTGTTTCCTTCTTAGAGTGGGCTCTCAATTAGATCCGGGGTACTCTTCTTCGCCCAGGGTGGCATAGGAGTGTGCAAAATTCGATATACTGATCGAATCAGAAGTTTGATTCAATTTTAGGTTTTTTTTAAAAATCGGTCATATCAGTTGGTACGATTAACTATATTGAACCAATAACCGACTCTTTTATTAATTATATTAAAAAATATTGTAATATTATTAATTATTAAATAATATTATACGATACCATATTACTTCTTCTTCTTCACTTTACTCTTTCAATTTTTCAAAACGCCAAATCCCCAATTCTCAAACTTTCACACAAATTACAATTAAGAAGAACACCCCTAAGAAGTAAAAACTTCTCTTGTATGTGATTCTCTCAACACAACAGTCAACGAGAGTAGTGGCAAGACGACAAGGCACAGAGCGAAGGGAGGGGCTGCAAAGCAAATTGTAAATGTATGTGTCATAGTATCATACTATCATGATTTTTGTGAGGATTTTGCGTTTGCAAATTAAGCCTGATTAAGGTTACCTTATTTTGAATTGGTTTGCCTTTCTTTTTTAACTTATTTTAGGATGGATTTCTCAATAATTAGTATTAGTCTTTGATACTAATTGCTTCCTATTGTTGAGAACTAGTCCTCTGCAGTCATTGTTATTGATAAAAGAGAGTTGGTAGCCTTATTTTGGACAATTTTTCTTAGAGTTATTGCAAAATCTAGGGAAAATACTAGAACACCTTTCCTTTGATTGCTAAAGAACTCTACCAAAGTATTTGTATGAGGTGAAGAACAAAAGAAGGACAAAAACTCTTGTTCTATCAAATCTCCTAAGTTTATGTGCATGCTTTTATTTTCTCCAATATTATTCATTGTCATCAACTTATCTCTATGATTCAAGAACTCCTAGGGCATTAAACTTCCAACGTCTGCCTTTGCTATGTATTATGAGTCTTATCGCAGAATAAGTCAAAGAGAACATTTCATATGCACACAGTATCTAATCAATTAAAATGCATAGTGGACTAGTCTTATTTAAAAATGCATATAGTAACTGAACAAATTAAATCATATATTTGGTGAGTAAAGGATGACATCTTCTTGAGTATTAGGACTAACATAAAGAGGTTGAACCTGATTCTCCTCCGTTAGTGTATTGAATATAGTAGTTCTATTTCAAAAGGTGATCCTTTGAATTAGCAAAGATGGAAACATCAATTTGATGTTCAGCTTAAATAAGAGCAAACATTTCATATAAAGAATATATAATAACACTATATTTTATTATTTCATTTGAGTTTTTAAGTATTAGCAAAGTATTCATTGGTAATTAATTAATACCTAGAATTTTGACTCTTTGCTATTATTTTGTTGTTGGAAAAGGATAATATGATAAAGAAGAATAGAGCAGAGACATATATTACATGAAAATAAGAATTATTATCAAATGTTTTTTTTTTTTTTTTTAAGTAATGCTCACTCAACTTAACCTATAATTTATTTGTAGTGTATTCTAAATGGGAAGGAAAACAATAGATTTGCTTGAGTGGAACGAACAAGACGAATTGAGATTGGAGTCTGAAGGGATTTCACACACACCTCTTCAAGAATCACACAGGCCCAAGAGGAAAGAAACGTATAGAAGAGCAAAGGCTTGGGTCCACTTCATTGCCAATACTGATAGTTAGGGAAAGCTAGGAGCTAGATATAAGTATTAAAAATAAACTTATACTTCTGATCCATCTAGGAAAGACACTTTTAGAATGAATAATTATATGAAAGCATGCAAAAGCATCCTAATAATGCTTTTGTTGTCAATAATCAAACAATAACTAGTTTCTGTCCAGAGTGTAACCACGGATTCTAAATAAGGTTCTTCTCATTCGAAATTTGATCAAGAAGTTGTTAGAAAAGCTTTAGCTCACATGGTCATTATAGATTCCATTTAAGTTTGTCGAAAATGAAGGATTTAGGTAATTTATATATGTTATATGTCCAAAGTTTATTATCTCGTCAAGAACCACTATAACCAGGGATTGTTATATGTTGTTCTTTGATGAAAAATAAGTTAATAAAATATTTCAAGACTTTTGGACAAAGAATTTCATTGACAATATACACAAGGACTTCTAATCAAAGACTCACCTATATGTGTTTGACTGTACATTACAATGATTCTGATTGGAAAATGCATAAGGTCGTTCTTAATTTGATTTCATGTCCTACTCATAAACGTGATTATGCGTGTTTGTTAATTTCTTATTGGATTGGAGGATTAATAAAGTTTTTGCTAAAACTGTGGACAATGTTTCTTCTAACGATACAACCGTTATTTATTTGAGAAGGTTCATTAATTGGGGGACCGCCATACTTGATTAGAAATATTTGCATGAGATGTGTGGCTCATATTATTAATTTTATTGTCAATGCTGGTTTGAAGGAATTGAATGAATCCATTGAGCATGTCCGAATGATTGTTAGGTATATTCGTCAATCACTTGTTAGGACAAAAAAATTAATGATTATGCTGCTGAGGAGAAGATTCAAATAAAAAAATCATTGTTCTTAGATATTCCTCAAAGATTGAATTCAGTTTATACTATGCTAGAGACTGTTCTAATATTTCATGGCATGTTTGAAATATATGAAATATATGTGTAGACAAATTAATTTTGCACTCAATTAAATAATGACAAATATCATATAACATATTATCTATCAATTATAATATTTTTTTTAACTATATTTTGAAATTTACTAAATTAATTTCAAGTGTAAATAGTCAATTTAATTGATAATTTAATATATATTTTGTCATCAAACCAATGGCCGACAAGTGTCAAATGAAGTATTTCGGCCAATCAAATAGTTTTTCGCAGTCAAAGATTCCAGCCAATCAAACCGCGCCACGTGGAGCAATTGCATGTACGCTCCAATCAAATCAAGACAAATATTAGTTGTATTTATCCCTTTAAAAAATGCAAATATTAAAGAGATAATGTCAAATTAACCAATCATATAATTCCAAATATATGATGTAATTATTATTTTAATTAAATTATAAAGAGATATTACAATAGTTGTTCAATTGTATCACAACTCTACTTCTTTGACACCTAT
This sequence comes from Sesamum angolense, assembly GCA_034509725.1. Taxonomy (NCBI): domain Eukaryota; kingdom Viridiplantae; phylum Streptophyta; class Magnoliopsida; order Lamiales; family Pedaliaceae; genus Sesamum; species Sesamum angolense. The sequence continues at coordinate 8,902,477 of JACGWL010000016.1, forward strand.
ATAATGGGTCCTCGGACCTTATTCAAAACACAGAGCTCGAGAACGAAGAGTGAAGCAGAAAAAAATTGCAAATAATTCTCTCTATGCGGTTCTTCAAAGCTCAAGAATATTCAAAGGTGTTCAAGGCAAAGATCGAATCTTTCGTCAAAGGTTTGCCACAAAGTATAGCATTTAATTCGGGATTATATGCACTAAATCCTCGAATTAACGTTATAAATATTCAAATATCCTCTCAAAAAGATCCAAGTGGCGAATCCACTTTCAACTCATCAAATTTCCAGTCAAGACTATAGCATTTAATTCGGGATTAGTGGCGAAAGCCCTCGAATAAACGTTATAGAAATTCAAATTCGAGTCCAAAGGAGATTTTTATGGAGATTACTCTTTGAATTAGTCAAATTTGTCAAAGATATATTTTGAAGGGAATAATCATAGGATAGAATAGAGATTGTACTCACATTGATATATTGATCCAAATATTTTTATTTGTGATAATTTATTTGTGTTTTGATTTTTCAGATACGATAAAACTAGTTATGCAGGCGAAAGTGATGCAAATAAATCTCCCCCGTCCTCTACTCGCTCCGTGTCTAGCTACTCTTTCGCAGCAAATGTGGCTCCAGTTATGGTGACTAATGCTACAACCATAGAGGAACAACTTGCAAGTCTGATGAGAGCCATTGAGGAACTTACAAAGCTTGTCCAAGAGCAAGATGCACAGATTGCTCGGTTAATCAACAAGGCAGATAATGTTGACGCAAGTCATGTCATGGGGAAACAAGTTGAGGCTCATGATGAAGTAGAAAGCGCCCACAAAGCGATATTATACTAAAAATGATAAGTATGCAAAGGAGCTTCAAATTTCTTCTAACGGATTGATTCCCGTGGACCAACTAAAAGAATTCATGAGGAACCATCAGAAACAAGATCGAGGAAAACTCAAAGTCATTCCTTACTTATTCCAAGCCTTACACTCCAAGGATAGATAGCTTGAAGATGCTAATGGGTTATCAACCACCAAAGTTTCACCAATTTGATGGTAAAGGAAACCCTAAGCAGCACGTGGCTCATTTCGTTGAAACATGCAACAATGTGGGAACTTATGGTGATTATTTAATCAAGCAGTTTGTTCGATCGCTGAAAGGCAATACATTTGATTGGTATACTGACTTGGAGGCCAGCTCAATTGATGGATAGGAACAACTAGAGCAAGATTTTTTCTCAATTGCTTCTACAGCTCAGCGAACTGTCAGCATGGTTGAGCTTACAAATTCTCGCCAATGGAAAGAAGAACCAGTGATTGATTATATCAATAGGTGGAGGAATCTAAGTCTTAATTGCAAAGATTCACTATCTAAAGCTTCTGCCATCGAGATGTGCATTAAAGGGATGCATTGGGGACTTCGATATACCTCCAAAGAATCCTACCAAATTCTTTAAAGAATTGACAACTCGAGCACATGACATGGAGTCGAGTATGATAGCAAGTGGGTTGAAGGGCCATCTATCCAGGAGCTTCGCAAAACCAAGGAGAAACAAAAAGTAAAGAAAAGGGGCAAGCCCTTTTCAAAAGCTCCAAGCAAAGAAGCGATGGCAGTGAACGTTGCGCCATTCAAGCTCAAAAGTACTGCAAAAGACAACATTGCCCCAAAGAATAATGTTCCTTACGAGAGGCCACAGGGAAACTGACTCTGAAGGAAATGCAAGTAAGAGAATATCCATTTCTTGACTCCAATGTTCCTGGGATATTTGGTGACTTGTTGGAGGCTAACCTTATTAATTTGCCAGAAATGAAGCCACCCGAGGAAGCTGAATGAAAAGATGACCCAAATTAATGCAAATACCATCACTTAGTTGGGCACGCAATACAAGATTGCTTCGTGTTCAATGACAATGTTATGCAATTGGCTCGCCAAGGTAAGATTTCTCTTGAAGAGGATTCCGCGGCGACAAATGCTATTACAATCGAGAGTGGACATGTCGATGACAACAAGGATTCATGTAACGTCATACATGGGGATAATATCATAAGCAATGAGGATACACTATTCGAAAAGGAGGATTCCTCTGATGCTGATGACTGCATGTCTGCAATTATTTTCACTGATGAAGATCTGCTTCTTGGGTCTAAACCTCATAATCATCCTTTGTTCGTTGCTGGATATATACGTGAGCAAAAGGTGAATAGAATATTGATCGATGGAGGATCTGCGGTCAATATCTTACCTCTGCAAATTTTGAAAGAATTAGGAATCCCTATAGATGAACTCTCTAACAGCCGCCTCATGATCCAAGGCTTCAATCAAGGAGGACAAAAGGCTCTCGACATTATAAGGATGAAATTAACTATGGAGGACATGGTGTCGAGCGTATTATTCCATATCATAGACGCAAAGACTTCTTACAACATGCTTCTCGGTCGTCCCTGATTACATAAAAATGCAGTAGTTCCATCTACATGGCAGTAATGTTTTAAATATTGTCGCGATGGTATAGTGAAAAGGTGCTCGGAAACAACAAACATTTTACTGAAACTGAGTCACACTTGTTGATGCTAATTACTATATTGAAGATGCTAAGAAGAGAAAGGAAGTATTGCCCTCCGAAGAACCAAAATCATGCAATAATCAAAACACAAGAAAGAATGATTCATCCACCCTCAAAGTTGAATTGTCAAAGGGTCTAACTTTGCCATTAACTCAGATCAACATGAAGCAACCGTCTAAGCCACCACTCAAGGGATTTGTGCCCTCAACCCAAGAAAAGGAAGGAGGACATGAGGCATTAGCCATAAATGAAAAGGGATTTGATCCCAAAGTCTTCAAGCTCCTTATTAAAGCCGGATACAATCCCAAAGAAAAGCTCAGCTTTGGAAAAGCGTTGCATGGAATAGCAAATTAACAATCTGCATTTGATAGGTTTTGGTCCATGTAAAAGAGTGGGATATCAAAAGAAATGCGCGTTTAAGGTGGCGATACGTCCGAAAAAAACATCAAGTCTTCACATACACAAAAACTTAGAAGTTTGATCCCTTCTAGAATGAAGCGCCAGAAAACCTTAACCGTATCCTGTGGCAGAGTATTGAAGGCTAAAGCGCAAACCGTGATCTTCACACAAGTATAACCTGATCACGAGGATGATAAGGAACGTGTAGTGTTGTCTAATTACTTTAGCAATAGTGCTGAAGAAGACATTGCGCAAACTTACCATATCACCTTAATTAAAGATGGTGAAGTTGAAGAAGAAGACGCCGAAGAAGCTCTATAGAACTTGAGGAGGGTATTAAAGCCACCATCGATGAATTGAAAGAAGTTAATCTAGGCGTTATTGAAGATCCTCGACTAATTTACATAAGTGCCTCACTATTTCAGGAAAAACAAGGAATTTATATTGCACTACTACATAAATTTAAAGATGTATTTACATGGTCCTACAAGAAAATGCCCGAATTAGACCCAAAAGCAGTTGTGCACACCTATCAGTAAAGAAAGGAGCTGTCAGACAAGACCAGCGTAGATTTTGACCTGAGTAAATCCCGTTGATTGAAGGCGAAGTGAACAAACTCATTGAAGTCGGTTTTATCTGAGAGGTTAAGTATCCCATGTGGATTTCCAGCATCGTCCTTGTAAGAAAGAAGAATGGGCAAATTTGAGTATGTGTTAATATGAGGGACCTAAATAATGCATGCCCTAAAGTTGACTTCCCGTTACCAATTGTTGAACTAATGATAGATGCCACTATGGGTCATGAAGCTTTATCCTTCATGGATGGATCATTTGGATACAACCAAATACGCATGGCACCGGCGAACGAGGAATTGACGGCATTTTGCACTCCTAAAGGTATATATTGGTACAAAGTTATGCCTTTTGGGCTAAAGAATGTTGACACCACATATCAAAGGGCAATACAAAGGATCTTCGACGATATGCTTCATAAGAATGTCGAATACTACATTGATTACTTGGTTCTAAAGTCAAAGAAGTGAGAGAATCATTTTCATGACTTGAGGAAGGTTTTTGAACGCTTGAGGAGATATCAACTAAACATGAACCCTTCTAAATGTACGTTTGGAGTTACATCCGGGAAATTCCTAGGATTCATCGTCCGCCAGTAGGGTATAGAAATTGAGCAAGCAAAGATTGATGCCATCTTGAGAATACCAAAACCTCAAAATATCCACTAGCTCAAAAGTTTGCAAGTAAAGCTACCATATCTCCGGAGGTTTATTTCAAATTTAGTCGGTCATTGTCAACCATTCAGCCGTCTGATGAAGAAAGACGTACCATTTCAGTGAGATGAAGCCTGTGACAAAGCATTTAAAAGCATAAAGTCTTACTTAATGAAACCTCCAGTCTTGGTTGCACCTGTTCCAAGGAGCTCTTTAATTCTTTATGTTGCTGCTCAAGAGCGCTCTGTAGGAATCCTACTTACTTAGAAAAATGATGAAGGAAAGGAGAATGCTTTGTACTATTTGAGTAGGACGATGACGCCAAATGAGCTCAAATGTTCACCTATTGAAAAATAGTGCCCAGCACTCATTTTCTCAATCTAGAAGTCAAAGCATTATTTTCAATCTCATAGCATTCATCTAGTCTAGGCTAACCCTTTGAAACATGTCATGGCAAAACCAATATTTTCGGATAGGCTTGCAAGATGGTACCTCCAACTGCAACAATTTAAAATCACATATGTTCCTAAAAAATCCATAAAAGGGCAAGTTGTAGCAGACTTTCTAGCTGATCATCCCATGCTTGTCGAATGGGAGTTAACTAATGACTTGCATGACGAAGATATCCTCGCAATCAAAGTTACGCCTATCTGTAAGATGTACTTTGATGGAGCTTCCAGTAAAGAAGGAGTCAGCGCTGGAGTTGTGTTTGTTACATTAGAAGGAGAAGTACTACCTTACTCCTTTACGTTGACACAAAATTGCTCAAATAATATTGTGGAATATCAAGCTCTAATCTTGGATTAGAAATAGCTGTTGACGCAAAACAACTACCTCTCAAAGTATATGGGGATTCTCAGCTAGTAGCCAATCAACTCCCTGGTCTTTATGAAGTCAAAAAGCCTAAGTTGCTTCCATATCATAACTATGCAAAAAGGCTGATGGGATGGCTAGAAAATGTAGAACTCAAGCATCCACCGAGGAAAGACAACAAACAAGTTGATGCCTTGGCAAAACTCGCTTCAACACTTTCAATGACCGACAAACAAGCACGTATACCAATATGTAAGAGTTAGGTCATACCACCAATTTTCAGTGACGATGAGGACGATATGTTCCAAGAAGAAGAAAATCACGTCACGGAGGTTTTTGAAGTTGAAGAAGACGATTGGCGACAACCGCTAGTTGACTACTTGAAATACGAAAAGCTACCCAATGATCTACGACGGAGGACTCACACCCGCCGGCGAGCAACTCACTTCATCTATTACAAAGGCACGCTCTATAGACGATCATTTGATGAAATTTTCTTGCGTTGTGTAAGTCATGATGAAAAAGTTCAAGCTATGGACGGAAACTATATTTCCGCATAAAGAGAATAGGTTATTATTGGCCTACTATGGTCAAAGATTGCATATACTATGCAAGAAGATGTCAAGCTTGTCAATTCCACGTCAATTTGATCCAGTTGAGCCGTTGCATCCTACCGTTGCCTCATAGCCTTTCGATGCTTGGGGTTTGGATGTTGTGGGGCCTTTGACAAAGTCCTCCGCAGGTTACTTTTATATTATGGCTGCAATAGATTATTTCTCTAAATGGGCTGAAGCAGTACCTTTTAAAAAAGTGAAAAAGGAGAATGTCGCTTATTTTATCCGCACCCACATCATTTATCGTTATAGAGTGTCTAGATATATCATCACCGACAATGGAAACCCTTTTTGATAAACAAGTTATGTCAAAAGTTTGATTTTAAATAAAGAAATGTATTATGTTGCTGCCAATGGTCTTGCTGAAGTATTTAACAAAACTTTATGCAACCTACTGAAGAAAGTGGTGGCTAAGTCAAAGCATGATTGGAGAAGCTCTATAGGCATACAGGACCACTATTAGAACACCTACTCAAGCAACTCCCTACACACTAGTCTACGGGGTAGAGCCAGTCATTCCACTTGAACAACAAATCCCATCATTAAGGATAGTCATACAAGAAGAACTTACAGAAGAAGAAAATGCTCAAACGACTTAAAAAATTGGAAGCTCTCAATGAAAAGAGATTAGAAACACAACAAAAGGCTGGAGTGTTAGCAAGCCCAATTATCTAGGATGTTCAATAAGAAGGTGCGTCTGCGTTCTTTTCAAGTTAGCGATTCAGTTCTTGCAGTTAGAAGACCTATAATCACAACGCATCGAAGAGGAAATAAATTTTTGCTAAAGTGGGATGTATGTTGTCAAAGTAGCCTACACAAATGGTGCATATAAATTGGTCGTTGAAGATGGTTTGAGAATTGACTCGATCAATGGGAAGTTTTTTAAACGATACTACGCTTGAAAAAAAATAAAAAAATAAAAACAAAGAAAAAAAACTCCTGGCCCCCATGAGTATAAACTGTGAACGACCTCCCTTTTTCAAATAAATATTTTGTACTTTGAACTACATAATAACTTGATCCTCTTGATGAGGCATGTAGGCAGCTTAGACATTTCTAAGTTCAGTCATAACATATAATGCTCAAGGATTGCAAGATACAAGCAAAAAAAAAAATTCTATTACGTAATCATATTCAAAATATGGGGGCAAAACAAAAGCACGAAAAAAAAAGAGATAGAATGCAACAAGAAACAAAATCCTAAATAAATCTCAAGCAAAAGGATTTAAACTCTTCAATTCTTCCTTGAATATCTCTAAACTCGCTCTCGAAGACTCCAAGTTCTCCACTATTGCATCATCCAGTGGGCCGGTACTCTCAAGTACTGTAATATCTTTCTCAACCTCATGAACTTTGACTTGAGCATCATGGCTGAGTTGTTTTTTCCTTTCAAAGTAGCACACAAACTCGTTCTTCGTCCTTTCAATACCACAATCTCTTTCTTAATATGCTCTAGCTCGTCCATAATAGATTGGACCTCAGAGGCATCTTTACTTGCTTTAGCTCGAACATCTTGAAGACAAGCCTTACCTTCTTTTAATTGTTTCTCATGAGGGCTTCGGGACAATTTCTCGATAAGGATCTCGCTTCGTCATAAGCACCAACTTTGACAAAAAAACGTGTTCAATGATTCCTCCACCTTCAAAACATCAAACTTGAAAACTCTTCATGGACTCAAGAATGAGGTAGACATCGTTCTCGATTGATGAGAGAAAGTTAATCGGAGTATTTGATATCTTCGCAAGAAGATCACCCCACAACCTTTGAAGAAACTCTTTTTGGCGGTTGAAAAGAAAACTCTCACCTTCAAATACTGACACTGCAGCAGGATGTGGACATTATTTTCTTTTAAGTCCCATTCCAAATGGAGGACTCGTAATCGATGAATAACTAGTCTCAGATTCTTCCCAGCGTCAATAGACTGGAGTTCATCTTCTAACTAAAAGAGGAATGAAGGGATAACTTCAGTAAAAACATTAGAAAAAGGTGAAGCTTAAACTTACTTGATCAATGAAATATGACCTCTGCAACGAAGTCAGCCAAGGAAGATCGCGATGCATTTTCATTAGTCCCTGTTGCTTTCAAAGGCATAAGCTCCTTTTTTGCCTTTTCCAGTGACGATCTTTGTTGCTACTATCACTATTTGCCAAATTATGTAAAGAACATTTTTCTTTACTTGTCTCCGCAACTGCAGCTGGAGAATCACACTCGATCGCAACAGGAGGAACAAACGCATGTGGAGGACTGTTCTCGCCACCATCAACTTACTTGTCCTCATTCTTTTTATGTTTGAGTGTAATCTTAATTGACTTCGGTCTGATCAAACATGCAATGTTGTCATCAAAAAATGCCCCATGGACTTTAGCCCACCATGCTTTATAAGCTTCCGAGCAGAGTTTCTTAGCATTAGCAGGCAGACAAGGGAACCAAGTTTTTGATGAAGACTTTGGTAGAACACATAAACGCCAATAACGGAGTCCTTCTTCTAAAGATGCTACACGTGTGTCATATTGGAGGATTTTCGGTACGTCTTGATAGTACCCAAATTGACGCCCAAATCTATGGAGACTATATGGCTCAATGATGAATCTGCCGCCTTGACGAAGGGTAAGATAACTCGAATGAATTTCAATAAAGTAATTATGATCGAGCTCTTCGGCATAGCCATCATCAACAAACTTGAAGGGCCAATGTTTCACAAGCATTTTGCAAGCCCAAGAGACGAACTCGGCCTTATGAACTCGCTTGCGTGCTTCTCGTGGCTCATAATACTTTGCACCTCCTTTACCAGAAAATCTAGTCATCTTTGGACCACGCAACTCTTGCCAAACCGAGTAATGAGTTTTGAAGTAACATACTAGCCATGCATAGACAAAGTGAATAGAAAAAGAATGACTCGTATCGGCTGGTTTTGAAGAAATCGCAACAGTATTCAAGCCCTCATATATACTCGCCATGACGGAATAGCTAAATTCACTCGTCCACAATTCGCCATAAAAGACGCCATCTTGAAGGTACTTGGGCGAATGAAGTTGACATCTTTACCAGGAAGAACGAACACGCAAAGCCAACAAGCGAAGTAGGCCGCCAAATAAACTTCTTCCCTTGTACACCTTTCAATGCACAACTTGGCAAATAAGACCTCCTCAGCAGTTGACCACCTCTCGTAAATTGCAATATCACCAAGAGAGTTATGAGTTGACTTAGGCCGAACTATTTTCTTCTCTTTACGTGGAGGAGGCGGATGATACTTAGTAATTTTCTTGGACCAAAACTTCACCCATTTGTCAATGGATACGTGGGAGCATCTATTATCATTGACACTTTGAAGCAAGTGGTAAGCATAAAATAAATACTTGCTGGAACGAGGAATAAATCTTTCTCTCTTTTTATCAATGCCGGTAAACTCTAGCGCACTTGGTACAACTTCATCATAAAGGCAGCCCATTATAGGAAGTGCGGCAAGTTCATGCAAATCCCACAACAAGACGGACAATTCTCCGGCAGAAGTAAGCAAAGTATTTGTAAGAGGGCACCACGCTTCGCAAAACGCTTTGATGATATCGGAATTGTGATCGTAGGTAAACAACGAAGCATAAACAACGTCATATATTTTGAGATAGCGCAATCTATCTCCACATCGACTAAGCACATCCTCAGTTCACTTCCAAATATCCTTTGGTGCAGCAAAATTTTTCGGCAAATCGAAGATCGCCATCCCACTTTGCATCACCTTCAATGATGGAACATCCCAAAGTGCATAAATGGGCAAAGTCATCCGATGGTTGGTGCCGAGGAGAATCATGGTGGGTAGCTTGTAAAGTCCACGCCTTGATGTTCTTGCTCAATGAAATTTCTTGACACCATTCGCCCAAATGAGAAGAATTAGTTAATCTCAGCCACGGGTTCACGTTTCTACCACCAATGAGTGTGTACAAACCGCTAACATTGTGCCTTTCTCCATGGATTTATTTTAATTGTCAAGAATGATCAAGTGTGTTCACCGAAAGGGGAAGATTTGTTTTTGAAGTAAACCATGCTATATAATATCAAAGAAAAAAGAAAAAACTTTTTTTAAGTTATAAAAAAAAATATAACTCAAATAAACTGAAAATGTAGCATGTGATATATGCACCCCCCAAGTAAGCCTCTACAAAAATTATAGAGAAAATCAATTGATAATTGGTAATTTATTCTCAATAAATCTCTATGCAAAGTGATGAAATATTTGATTTTCTTACTTGACATGAAATTGGACCAAGAACATGAATGACTCAAGCCGAATTTGTTGATCTAAAATTCCAATAAAAAAATTCATGATTCAAGTCCAATTTGTGGATACAATTTGAGCCAAGTATGATTTTTTTAATGAATCTCTAATGCAAGCTACATAAAGAAAACATATGATTTTCTAGCTTAGCATGAAATTGGAACAATGCGATTAATATTTCAAACCCATTGGGAGGATACAATTCAAAACGAAGGGTGAATTTTTCAATGAATCTCCATGCACAAAAGTCGTGACTCTCCACTTGGCATGAATTGAGACGAAAACAAAAAAAAAAAAGTTGCTTGGATAGTTCTAAAAAAAAATATTTTGGAGGCATTGAAAATTCTAGTTCTAGTAATTAATGAATATGAAGCCAAGTTTTCAATCATTCAATTGCACCCGCATACGAACTAAATATTTCAAATCCAATTTGTGGTTGCTCATGGAAAAAAAAAAAAAAAAAACTGCCATGAGAGTTAAAATCCAAAAAATGAAACCTCTCGTTGCTCTCAAATTGTTAGACAAAGGAGACTCAACCGGACCTTCAACAATGCACCAACTCGAAATGATTAGAGGAGAATCCGGGTAGAATGCTTCAACGACGCAAAATCTGCAAAGAAACCAAGAAAATTTCTGCAGCAACTCATTGAGACATTAACACAAACACTTGGTGTGCATGCTGAAAATTTGAAGAAAAAAATATATTGAGTATCAAAGCATACCATAAATTCTCCCAACGATCAGCTATAACGAGGCTCGATTAATGGTGACATAAATTCTTTATGTAGCAACACTCTCGGAGGTTTAATTACAATCAAATTTGATTGATTGTAAAAGTTTAATTAAATTAGAACACTATCAACAAGTTCTATTTGTTAAACTCGAATTTTCAGAATTCTAATCGTGGTCAAATTCATAGAATAGAAATTAAAGTAAACTTGGAAATGGAATTTCGGAGTTGCTGGTCTCCCATGGTGAAAAAAATGAGAAAACGGTTTTTTGGCAGCAAGAGAAATGGAGAAGACAACTTGGGAATAATGTCATGCATGTAGTCCAAACACCAAGTGGGAGACCCACATGGCTTTTCTCTTTTTTTTTTTTTTTTTAAAAAAAAAGGAAAGAAAATAAGACCAAAATGATCCTTGTGAGTTGGGCTCTTTCACAAATTTGCACTAAGTGGGTTTGCAATTTATTTATCGGCCCAACGGATACATACATACATATATATATATATATTTATATATACGTGTGCATAAATATATATATATATATATATATATATGTATGTTTATATATTGATGGGTTATCCGGTGAAGGAAAATATGATGGTCAACCCAATTCGCATTGCAGTCCAAATCCTTAAAGTTATGAGAAATTCAAATTAAATTTAATTTGAAATAAATTCAATATTGCAGTGACCAATTCAAATTTGATTTTCGCGACTCATTCACTTCAAAACTTATATTTTCAAGCATATGTTTGTGAACGAGTCTCGAGGTGGCATTTGTAGACAAATTAATTTTGCACCCAATTAAATAATGAAAAATATCTTGTAATATATTATTTATCAATTATAATATTTTTCTATTTATATTTTGGAATTTACTAAATATATTTCAAGTATAAATAGTCAATTTAATTGATATTTTAATATTTATTTTGTCATCAAATCAATGGCCGACAAGTGTCAAAATGAAGTATTTCGACTAATCAAATAATGTTTCGCAGTCGAAGATTCCAGCCAATCAGACCATGCCACGTGGAGCAATTGCATGTACGCTCCAATCAAATCAAGACAAATATTAGTTGTATTTATCTCTTTAAAAAATACAAATATTAAAGACATAATGTTAAATTGACCAATCATATTATTCCAAAAATATGATGTATTTATTTCTTTTAATTAAATTATAAAGAGAAAATACAAAAGATGTTCAATTGTATCAAAACTCTACCTCTTTGACACCTATATAAGGGGTCCTCAGACCTCATTCAAAACACAGAGCTCGAGAACGAAGAGCGAAACAGAGAAAAATTGCAAATAATTCTCTCTATGCGATTCTTCAAAGCTCAAAAATGTTCAAAGGCTTTCAAGGCAAAGATCGAGTCTTTCGTTAAAGGTGTGCCACAAATTAGCGTTTAATTTAGGATTATATGCACTAAATCCTCGAGTTAACGTTATAAATATTCAAATATCCTCAAGAAGATCCAAGGGACGAATCCACTTTCAGCTCATCAAATTTTCAGTCAAGACTATAGCATTTAATTCGGGATTAGTGGCGAAAGCCCTCGAATAAACGGTATAGAAATTCAAATTCGAATCCAAAGAAAATTTACATGGAGATTACCCTTTGAATTAGTCAAATTTGTCAAAGATATATTTTTAGAGGGAATAATCAAGGGATAGAATAGAGATTGTACTCACATTGATATTTTGATCCAAATATTTTTATTTGTGATAATTTATTTATGTTTTGATTTTTAGATACGATAAAATTAGCGCTCACAATATGATACTAATTTTCGTGTTGATTTCATGTCTGAAGGACCTTTTGGTAAAATTGGGTTGCCTAGGAAGTATAAGTGGGTTATGGTAGAAAAATTTGTGAAGGTGGTGTGATACTTTTACAATCAAATGAATCATGTATGTGATATCTAGCACTTTTTTGGATGAAATAAGTAATGTTGATGACTTGTTGAACAAGTGGCTTAGGAGTGGTGATGATTATTTGGTAGACATGTCACGACAAATGAATAAAACATTTGATAAATATTCAAAAAAATGTTGAGAAGATGAACATGATGTTATATGTTGTTATTATGCTTGATCCTTGTCATAAGTTTTTCTATCTCCAATATATTTTCAAGAATATGTATGGCCAGAAGTAGGAGAGAAATAAAATTTGGCCGAACGTGCTCTATATGATGTATTTGGATAATACAAGAAAATGAATTCTTCTAAAACATCACGCCCTTCTACAACTTCGTCTAGTGAATCAGAGCAAGATCAAGATGATGATAGTGAACGAATGAATATTAGAGACAAGATAAAGAAATTGAATCAAATGGTATCCGAGGTTCGAGGTACGCAAAAGCCAAAAATTGAATAATTATAACAAAGAAATTGAGATAGATGAATCTCCAAGCTTTGACATCACTAAATGGTGAAAATTGCATACTCCAAGATTTTTCATCTTATCAAGATTTGCATGGGACGTGTTAGCCATGCCTATATTTACTGTTGCATCAAAGTCTGCTTTCAGTACTGGAGGTCGCATAGTCGATGATTTTAGAGTTCCATTGACTCTAAAGATTGCACAGCCCTAATTCGTTGCCAATAGTGGCTACGTCAGGCTCCAATAAAACAAGTTGAAGAGGACTATGACGTTATTGCGAAAATTGTAAAGGCTATAGTTTTATTTGATATTTACTGCAAATATTAGTTTATTGATATATATTTCAGTTATTATTTTATCTTGATGAGTAATCTTATACTTGTAGATATTGTATCAAGTGTCGGCTTAGAGTCAACCATAATCGGATTATGATGTTATATGTCACCTAAGTATGAATCTTTTTCATGCACTTTTATAGTTTTATTTGTTGTTTGTATTATAATTCTTTTTTGTTTGTTTCTAGTTGTAAGTTGATGGAAGCACTTCAATCTCATAAGCCCCGGATTCCCAATTGTCACGAGTTATGATGTCGCTCAAAGAACACATTAATGTTATTCGACAAACAACATATGTATTCAATATTCAGTATTGTACTGTCAAATTTTAATTTTTATTTTAATTTTTATTTTTGAATTCAAATAATAGAAATTATGGAATGGGTTGGTGTGGTGTTATTTTGATTTGAATTGTATTCGTAAAATATTTCATTCATTGCATATTTTATGTTTTAGATGTTGATATTTTTGTACAGGTATTTTGAATAAAATTGGAAAAAACACACTAATAATATATATATATATATATATATATATATATATATATATGTATGTATTAAAAAAGTCTATTTAAAGACAACATAGGTTTGGTTATAACAAAATCGAACTAAACCTGTTCGATTCGATTTCGGTATGGCATCATCTTCTTTGCTCTCACCTGGAGGGACAACGTGTTGCACTATTGCGAGATGGTACCCAAGTTGATTAATTAAAATTAAATCAAGCCCACGTCTAATAGACTTTAAATCAAATTTAGTTTAATTTATAAGCCAAACATTAAAATATCCTTTAATCTAATTAAAGGATCAAAGCCTTTTGTCATCTCTCTTCAACTTTTATAAATCCAATTTATACATCTGACCAAGCCCAATAAAATTATTCCAATTAATTTTAATAGCTAACTTGAAATTCTAATTAATTCAATTCATTAAATTTCAAGTCATTATCCAATATATTGGTCTTAAATAAATGATCCAATTATTTATTCTCTCCAAAAATTAATTTAATCAGATTAAAATTAATCCGACTCTTTTGGAATTAATTCCAAATTAATTCCATTCCATTATAATGGTAGTGTGACTCTTTAGGTTCACCCTCAGCTAGACTTGAGCGTGTGTGACCAAAATAATTAATTAAATCTAATTTAATAAATTATTTTTTATTATCTCATAACTAAAAATGACCCATTACCATGGGTGGCGGTCTAGCAACAGTCCATGGCCCTAGAAACTAGGTGAATAATAGCTTAAACATTTAGGCTCCGAATTCATACTAGTACGGTTCTATTATCAACCGTCTATCGACTTTAGTCTAGGGCATAAAATTGAGTGTCGGTTCCTATTCTTGACCAGACAACTATGCTTAATACTTGAGACATGTTTACCCTACTGATCTGATATGGGAAATCTGACCTTGATAGATCAATCACTTTGGCCAAAGAATTTTAGAATCTGAACCATCCATAGGACATAGTAGAACTCTCTGTCATATGCTTACAGGGACAGATCCTCTCTTTGAATCCACTGTCCTCGTTACATACTCCGACTACACTAGAAAAAGCTTATGATGATCATGCCTCATAATACAGCCACCGCTTGTCATATCCAAGATACAATTTTTGCATGCACGTGATTGTCATGTTTTCTCAAGTTCGAGGACTAATCTCATACCATTGTAATCGAAAATCCCGGCCATCTCGACTAAACCTTAAGAAACTCCCATATGACGATTTTCGCGATTCAGTTTAGTCAATTGACTATATTGCCAACCAACCTATTAAAACTGCACAGACGACCTACATCTCCTGTTGATGAAACACGGCTCGAATACTTAGTGCAAGTCTCTGTAGGACCCTCTATGCCCTGTCTCGAGGTCCTTGACTTGACATATTTTAGACCATTCCTCAGGAGTTGGTTTCACAACTGCCAAACATATGTACAACTCTATGGGTTGAACCTTTTTCAGTTTGTGGGTATCTCGTTGTGACATTGAAACCCCGTTCAATAGAACTAGTAAACACAACATAACATACTGAAAACTTGATGAATTCTTAATGTATTCATCAATCCAATATTATTCGATAAAGATTGCTGAATAGCAAACAATTAATCCAATTGAGATTTGGTCACTAATTCCAACAAACGCCAGGAAAGTGGCTTTTAAATAAAGTATACGCTAGTAATGCTTTAAATAAAGCTCACACAAGCAAGATATTTTCCATAGATAGTATTCTGGCAAGGTGATGTAATGGAGGCGCATGCCAATAGGGCGACTTACGCGCAGTATACGCCAGCGAGGTGGCTTAAGTAAAGCGTGCGCCAGCAAGGTGACTTAAAAAAGCATACGGCAACAAGGCCATTTTAAGTAAAGCGTGCGCCAGCAAGACGACTTAAATAAGAATGAGTGTTGGTTTACACAATAACATTATTTGGGATTCCATCCTACTGATACCATGAGAAGGAAGACAAAGGATGTATTCTATTAAGAGAAGAATGTTTAAATACAAATAATCTAAAAGAAATTTTAGGAATAAAACTTTCTGAGATTGCAAACATTCCATGGTCGGGAAAGTTTTCTGTCGTCAAGGTCTTCGAGTTTGTATGTGTCTAATTTGATGATACGGGTGACTTTACAAGGCCCTTCCTAGTTGGGTGCTACCTTTCCTATCGGACCAAGAGCGTCGGTTCATCAAAGTACTAAGTCTCCCACCTGGAGTTCTCTCTTTCTAACTCTTTGCTTGTTACTTTTCTATGCAAGCATGAGCATCTTCTCATACTTCATCTATCAGGTCCAAATTAGTTGAAGTAATTTGTAATTGTTCTTATCCTCATAATCCTAGATCCTGAAGGTTTCCAAAACAACCTCAGCTGGGATGACTGCCTCTAATTAATAAACCATATTGAAAGGAATTTCTCCTATGGTCGAATGAGAAGTAGCTCTCTATTACCACAACATTCTAGGCAACACGTCTACCTAGTATCCCCTGCTTGTTCAAGCTTTCTTTTGATCCTTGGACCAGGATACAGTTAGTGACTTCGATCAGCCCGTTGGCTTGAGGATAAACAACAGAAGTGAAGTGTTTATAGGATGTCCCACTCGGCACACAAACCTTGAATCTTCCAACTCTAAAATTGACGACTATTATTAGAAATAATAACATGAGGTAAATTGTACCTCCAAATTATATTTTTCCAAAGGAATTTATCACTTCACTTTCAATGATTCGGGCTACAGGCTCTGCTTCCACCCACTTACTGAAGTAGTCTACTACCATAAGAAGGAAGTTGCAATGTCCTTGTGCTGTTAGGAAAGGTCCGACTATGTCTATTCCCCATTGAGAGAAGGAGCAAGGTGCTGATATAGGCTTGAATAGTTCGGCTGGAATGTGGATGAGCGGAGCATGCTTCTGGCATTGCTCACACCTTTTAGCCCCATTTATCACGTCTTTCTTGAGCGTCGGCCATAAATAACCTGCTCACAAAGTTTTGTTTGCCAAAGCAATGCCACTTATGTGAGATCCACATACTCCTTAATGTATTTCCTGCAATACATTCCTACCTTCCTCTATTGACAAGCATCGGAGATAAGGTTGAGAGAAACTACACTTATATAGGATATCCTCAAATAAAGCAAACCTGGCTGCCCTGCTCTTTAAGCGGGCTGCTTCCATTTCATCAGCAAGAAGGATACCTTGTATGAGGTAGTCTAAGAGGTGTTTATGACAATCTATTTTAATCTTCAAGATAGCTATGTCAATTTATGAGAGTTTTAAAAAATATGAGGGTTCTTAGAGTGATAGTACGAGTCCTACAATCGATCAGGGAGCTAGCTAATCAAGCTATATAATCAGCCTTGGTTTTTTCTGTTCGCGGATATGGTGATCTGAAAGTTTGTCAGCTGACTGGTAAGCTCGTCTATCTCCTAGAGATACTCTTTCATCTTTTCTTTCTTAACCTCATACTTACCTCCCACCTGAGTTTTCACCAGCTGGGAATCGGAGTAGGCAATTACACTATTAGCTCTTGCATCCAAAGCCATCTTGATACCTGTAATGAAGGCTTCATATGTGACCTCATTATTTGAGACCTTGAGGTAAAAGTGCAAAGCATATTCAAGTCCATCCACTTCCAGCTAGTGAGCACCACTCCAGCTTCGCTGCTGGCAAGAGTGAAAAACCCATCTACATTCAATAGCTAGTTTCCTTCGCCTTCTTCCACGAGCATGACCTCATCTATGAATTCGGCCAAGGCTTGGGTTTTTATGGCTAACCTGGGACGATAAGAAATATCATATTCACTTAGCATGATACCCCAGTTGATCGTTCTCCCTGAAGTTTCAACTCTACCTAATGTGGCCCGTATTAGGGTAGATAAATAATAAGATTGTAACTTGCGTGTTACTATAATTAACGTGAAAGCTAATAACCATATATCCTAGGAACTTGCCATTTCCTACTCCGTAGGGGCACTTGGCTGGATTTAGCCTCATGTGATATTTTCTTAATAAATCGAACGCCTCAGCTAGATCAACAGGGTGTTGGTCTATCTGCCAGCTCTTTACCAGCATGTCATCAACGTATACCTCAATGTTACATGCTAATTGCTCTCAAAACATGCGGTCCACTAAGCATTAATACATAGCACCTGCATTTTTAGTGCAAAAGACATAACAACATAGCAATAGGTTCCCCCAGATGTGATGAAGCTAACTCGCTTTTGGTCGTAGGGGTTATGCATTATTTAGTGATAACCCTGCAAAACATCCATTAGAGGTGGAATCCACCAGTTGTTCTTTGCGAGGTAAAAGGTAAAAATCATTAGGGCATGCTTTGTTGACATCTCGAAATTCAACACACATGCGTCTATTGTTACCTGGTTTGGGTACTAGCACTACGTTGGATAACCATTTCGAAAACTGGATTTTCTTGATATGCCCTACTAACAACAAATTATTTAATTCTTCCTGTATGATTTTATCCTTCTCAAGCCCGAAGTACCTCTTCTTTTGTTTTACCAGAGCGAAGACAAGATTTGGATTTAAATTGTGTACAACTTTACTGGGATCAATACTTACGAGGTCATTGGCCATACAAGAAAAGACATTAATATTATGTTGTAAAAAAACAGTCAATTGTCCTGCTAGTGCTAGACTTAGCTGAGAACCAATCTTGGTGACTTTGTCTGGTTGTGTAACCACCAGCTCGATACTTAATAGCTCTTCATCCAGCTGGATATGAGCGAGAACTCCTTTCTGGTCAACCTATTAGGAAGAACCCCGCCTACTCTCCTTGTTAGAAGACTCCACCTCCATCCTTTTGCTGTTGCTTTTTATTTCTTCCATGTAGCACTTCAGAGTTGTGTGTTTATCACATTTGAATTCTCCCCTTGTCTCCTTTTGGAAATTTCAACTTCACATGGTATGTAGAAACAATTGCCTGGAAAGTGTTTAGAGTAGGTCGTCCTAAATCAGGTTATATGTTGATAGCATATCCACAACTAAGAAGCGAACCATCCTGGTCCTCCTGGTGGGTTACGTGCCCAAAGAAAGAGGAAGCAAAGTTTGTCCTAACGGATGTACGACTTCTCCCGCAAAGCCTTACAACAAAGTATCCACGGGCTCAAGCGGGATGTCCCCTAGCTCCATCTGTTGATATACTTTGTAGAACAGGACATTCGTGGAGCTGCCTAAATCCACAAAGATACGGTCAATAGTATAATTAGCCACTGTGGCAGAAATAACAAGTGCGTCGTTATGAGGTAAATGTACTCCCTGAGCGTCAGTAGGATCAAAATTGATCATTGTCATCCTACTGGTGTCTTGTCGTCTATCTCCATAACGGTTTTGGCAGCCCCTGTGTGGGCCCGTCTAGCTCATCTTGAGTCCACGTCTGTGGGTCCTCCTGCTATTATCTGGATTATACCTTTAGCGGGGACATCCTCTGGACTCATTTCTCCACCTAGGGCTTCTTTCCTTATATTTTCCCTTTTGTGAGGATCCTCGTCTTGCTGCTCAACCCTGTGGAGCTATGGTGACGAGAACGTTATTCCTTTTGCTCATGCCTTTTCTCTTTATCCACGTAGTCCTTTAGGTAACCGACTTGAGTAAGTCTTTCTATCTCTTGCCGGAGATGGCGGCAGTGATTGTTATTGTGCCTATATTCCCTATGGTACATGTAGAAATATTTAGATTTTAGGAGCTGAGGACCTTCTTCTAAGCCTTTAGGCCACTACAAAGCAGAAAATCAGTCAATCTCATAAGCATCCTTATAGGACTAGTGATGAGACGTGTGTAATGATCATTCTTTGGATCAAGGGGGTTGAAATGTCCTCTCGGTTCTCCTCTTGGTCTGCGAGTAGAAGGTGGTTCACTTTCCTTTCTCTTGTCACGTCCATTCTTCTTCACCAGCTAGGCATTTTCCAAATTCACATACTTTTTTGCACGAACAAGTACGTCTAAAAATTTGGTAGCTAGCTTCTTAGCTAATGATTCAAAAAGAGGCCCTCCATGAAGTCCCTGAGTGATCGTACTGACCAACACCTTCTAGTGAGTTGTAGGGACATTTAGGATGGCTGTTTTAAAATATTGGACATAGGTTCGTAGGGTTTCCTTCTCTTCTTGCTTGATCCCAAAAAAGCGCATGGTTGACTTTTTGTACTTCTTGCTGCTAGGGAACTGGAGTTGGAAAATGGAGCTAAATTCTGGAAAAGATTTAACTGATCTAGCTGGAAGGTGGTCGAACTATTGTTCGGTAGAATTTGTTAGTGTAGTAATTAAAACATGACATTTGAGACCAGTAGTATACTTATGCAGCAAGGCTGCATTTTCCAACTTACGGATATAACTGGATTAGTGGCACCGCCATAAGCAGGTAGGTCCGAAGGTGCTCGAAAATGAGGAAAAAGTTCTTCCTCCATGATGTGCTCGCTTAAAGGAATGCCACACTTAATAGGCATGGTGTCTTTTGTCACTTGCCGGCGAAGTTCCACCATCTGCTTTTTCATCGACTGCCAGATACTAGGGGGTTGATGTCCAACTGCTTCCTTTCCCGCAAAATCAATGAGCGTAGATCAATCTTGCTAAACCAACAGGAATATGCTCCTCCATACCTTAAGTTAAGTTGATGGTTTCCATGATGATTTGATGAAGTTAGTCGCAGGACAACGGATTTAAAACAATAGTCGAACTACTTGGTCAAGAGTTGGAGCCAGGACTGCAACGTTAGCTCCTGGTACCGGGTCTGGACCAAAGGACATTAGTTTCTCCCAAAGTGGGGTTTGTAGGTGGAACAGTAACACCAGTTACAACAGGGAGGGAAGAGTTTCCTTTATGATCAATTGCCACCTCCATAATCAGAATTCACCATTTCTCACGCCAAAGCTCAAGTGTTCCAACAGACAGCGCCAATGATGCATACCAAAAATTCGGCCACGCCACAAGGATTAGTGGATCTTCAAAAAATCCTAAGATTATCATGAGACTAGCCCTGCAAAACGGAGATTAGCACTCCGATTCTTAAGTTAGTAACGATTTATGAATAATAAGAGGAAAAAACTTGAATTAAAGTGAGAATAATGGTATAAAATAGTGATCAAGTGTTTGTATTCGTGGAGAGTGCAAAATATAAGTTTGAAATAGCTTAAAAACCAAGATAGAATAATGCAAGAAAGTGAGAGTTTGAGAATGAGAAAGATGTTCTCAAATTACTGCACAATGCCCTTATTTACAAAGCTTGTACAAAGTTGGATCCGGGGTCAATTACTAAGTTACATACTTCATTAGAAAGCTTTTTTAGTTGGCTTTCCAATGAATCGTTAATGATTTGGATAAATATTGATTGAGATATACCAGCTGGACGAAAACCTACCAAATTCTACTAAAAATCTGGGGGTTAGCTATTCATAGGTTTTTTAGCTCATCGAC
Organism: Sesamum angolense; assembly: GCA_034509725.1. NCBI lineage: Eukaryota > Viridiplantae > Streptophyta > Magnoliopsida > Lamiales > Pedaliaceae > Sesamum > Sesamum angolense. The sequence continues at coordinate 8,923,716 of JACGWL010000016.1, forward strand.
CCTCTATTTGGTTGGAACCGCCTAGCGATATTTTAGGGTGACGTGTACAAAATGTGCTGGCAAGCTATATGACATGTCCTCCCAGCTAAATGATGACGTGTCCAGCTAAAATGGGTTTGGTCCTTGGACCTATCAATTCAGTAAAGTAGTAGGTAAGCATGTGGGTTTTCCTTACCTGCTGATGGGCTTTATCCGTCCTGCTGATAAGCCCGTTGCGGTGGTATGCCTAACATGTGGGTTTGGCCCATTAATTTAGGGGACATGAGTTAAAATATCGTTTTTTATATTTATAAAAATATAACTTCAAAAAGTAATTCTCATTAGAAAATTAAGCATTATTTTTAAATATCTCATAAAAATGAATTATTAATTTTAAAAATATGAGTGTATGCTTAGCATTAATAAGTTACAATTATGTAATATAAGTCATTAGTCTTATTATAATCTAATTTAAATACATGTTAGATTCCTTGAAAAATTGAACATTTATATTTAAAATTGATGATAAATCAAAAAAATTAAAACTGGTAATATAATTGGTGACTGTTCCTATCATTTTCCTTTTTTTTTATTTTTGAGTTTCGATAAGTGTATTTTTTTTTTTTTTAAGCAAGCACCCCATAAATGAAAATTTTTTGATTATTAAAAATCATTAATGTAAAGGACAAACCTATGAAAATTAGCAAAAACTAAGATCCTATCAACTTCAAAATCTCAATCAATAGCACTCAATCAACTCTATCTACTTTTGCATCTGATTCTTAGTACCAGTTTTGTTTGTGAGAGTGATTTTGTATATTTTTCCAAATAAAAGGGCTGAAATTAGGGTTTGTATCTAAAATAGAACTGAGCCAATAGCTAACTATGTAGGCCCAAAATTATCCAACCCGACCAGGTCAGTTGAAACAAACAGTAAATTTGTATGCATTTCTATAAGAGAAAAGTAGTAGTTCAATGTCTAGGATTGTGTTCTTATGGATAATTGGCATATTGTACCCCAAAATACACATTGCCACCATGCACCCTAAAATTATATTTTTAGTACTTTACACCCTTGAGATACATAAACCTCTGCATCTTGCACCCTAAAGCGAATTTCGGCCAAATCCCACCGGAAAATTCATGGAGCCTGACTATGGAATCGCAATTTTTTTTTCCGGTTAATTACATTTTTTTATTCGAATCATGTCTATTTTTATATTTTGGCATTTTAATTTTTTTTTTTTGTCAACTTACCATCTCATTTTTACAGAATTTTGCACTTTACCATTTATAACTATGATTCAACCAAGTTTTTTGCGTCAAATATATTACATGCAGCGCACATGTGATATTTAAGGGTTATGTGATGTGATATTTTTCACATTTTCATAGCATGTTAGGTTTTATCAGTAGAAAAATCAACAAAAAATAATTATGTATAACAAAGTACGAATTTAGCAAAGTTGATAAAAAAAAAAAAGTTGTAAAGACCAAACATAAAAATGGGTATAATTCGTATGATAAAATGTAATTTTGTCTTTTTTTTTTTTTCTTTTATTCCGTTACTATTTCTTGAGTTTGATCCGAAAAGAAAGAAAAAGGGATTAATACTAAGTAGAGGAAATGATCCCGGAGGATTAAATTCATTTTACTATTACCCAAACAACACTGGTAAAAGTTTGAACTATGCTCGTCCGATATAATCTTTCGATCCTATATATTATTCAAAAAATTATTTGATATCGGCATCGCTGATAATATCTTATGTTATTTGATGTTATCGTCGATGCAATGATATCATCATTTGAATTCGATTATATCGCCGATAATATTGAATGTTATCGGGTGACTACGATATGATGGTTGAAACGGTTATGTAAAAAGGATAGAGAATTTTCATATTGTTTCATACAATTAATTGAACATTTTCCGACCTCTTGTAGCTGGGATAATTGAGCAACTTATAACTAAAGTTGGAATAGTTCCAGTGCGGGCGCGATCATAATTGATGGCTCAACCTGTTACAGAAGCCACTGAATGGTTTAACCATTAGTTTGTAGCCTAATTCTAGCCAGTCGAGTGCCATATTTCGACAATATTAATGTCATACAAAATAATCTTGCTTAAACTATAAACAATTACATAGAAGTACTTTTGTGTATATATTTTATTCTTATATATTAATTTCATAACGCCTTTTATAATTAATTTTATCTGTGCTTTGTGTGATAAAAATTTTGGTTTGTAACATTATGCAGTAGTTTGTGATACTTATACTTTTTTTTGGAATTTTTTTTAGCATTATATAATATTTTGTTTTGTATCACTCGATAGTATCCTGATACACCGCGATCAATATAGAATAATACCCTCTAATATTATCACCGATACCGTAATTTTGAACCATGGGTCACGCATCAGATCCAAACAACTGAATCAGCGAACATAAGATACTATGAGGAATAAAATTCAACCACAAAATTTGTATTTGCTAGATTTTTTCAAGAATTTGCCAAGCGATTCTCAGCTCCAATTAATTTGTTTTCCTCCTCCTTATACTGTTCTTGCATTCTCTATGCATTTCTAATTTTCAAGAAACTAACAACTTTGATACTTAAATAATGATTATGGTTTTATTGATTCTAATATTTGTACATGTCAAAAGAGACTAATGAGCTTGTTTTTATGAAGAATGCAAAACAATAATGAGAAGGGTGTCGCTTGTGTTTTTAGCATAGAGGAAAAGGGTTAAATGCAATTTATCTCATTGTGCATGTGAAATGAGTAAATACCTCCAAAAATTAGTAAATTATCCCCGTGTTTTCAAAAATAAAATAATTACCCCCTATCGATGATTTAGATAAAGGGTAATATGCTTCTTTGTTCAAAATACAAAACATAATTTGCTATGTTATTTTTTCAGGAATTCTTTTACTCATTTCTTGTAACTTGCATTTTTTCCTAGAGGAAAACAAACGAGGAGACAAAGCTCTTGCCAAAGTCAGGTTCCGTAGATTTTCCGGTGGGATTTTTGCCGGAATTGGATTTTGTGTATTTCAAGAATGTAAAGTGCAAATATACACGCATTGCTTCTGTTCATCAGCTAAGAATCCTTTGCTATGTTCTGTTTCTGTTCCCAGTTATAGATTTCGCAACTAACAAATCAAGGTTTATTCAATGTTGCCCATGAAATTGTTCTTTCCGTTTCTTGCTTCTTTTTTTTTTTTTTTGTTGTTCTTGATGGGGATTAATAGAACGATCATAAAAAGGATGAAAGTATCCTCATAGTTGGTTAATATTACAAGGGTATTTGGGGAATCCAAGACCCGCGGATCAGTACTCCGAGTTGGGTTCCGTGTCAGTATGCGAACGCATGACCCGACCGGGAATGTTTGCTCACTCAGACTGTCGGGCCGGGTCGCAGGTGTTGACCCGTAACCTTGACCTAACTCGAAAAGAGTGCAATTATTAATCGTTGATCTTGACACTTATAGACTGGGATGACGCCATGTGGAAGAACACGAGTGGACTTCTCAAGCATACAAGTGGATCCACCTAGGTATTATAAATACTTCATGACTAATTCATTTATGGTAAGACATTTCTAGATTGCTTGAGTTTACATTTTATTACCTACCCAATCTCGAAAACCTCACTAACTTAAGCATCGGAGGATCTTTGCTGGGGACCACCCAGCAAGCCTAACGATCTACTCTCTTTTCTCATGTTCCCGATCCTTTCGAGGAAGCGAGGTGATCAACGACCTATGCCCCGGATCAGTTCTGAAGTTGCATGATGAATTAGAGAGAAAAATATGGACTGGGTTATTGATTGTTTTCTTAATAATCACTTATCTAGTAATCAGTTGAGATATCGGATTGATCAATTTCCTTTTTTCTGATATTATCCTGTATTTTGGCTATTGGAAAGGTGTAGTGTGCTTCTTGATTTGATCTTCTCATAAGGTCTTCCGATTTGAAAACATCTATAGTATCCTGTTTGTGTTTAATTGGAATTGCCTAAGTTGTGGTAATCTTTCTGTAAAGGGTTACAGTGTGATTTGTATGCATTTTTCTCAATATTTTGAAAGTATTTTGTATAATATTCTCCCTTTTTTCTTTTGTAGTTTCTGCGGGCTAGTTGATTCTCGATGGCAAAAGCTAGCTATTTATCATAGGTTAGGCTTGTCAATAGGTAAGGTAATATCCTACTCATACCTAAAAAATAACTTTGAGACCCATACCATACCCAATGAGTAAAAGGCCCTACCTTACCCTAGACTCATGAAATTAAATGAGTGGGTATGGGTAGGGTCTAATATCCTATTAAAATATCCATGGGCATGTGTAGTGGCTTAATACCCTAAAATACCCATATGTATTGATATAGTCTAATTCCAAAGATGTTCATCTTTTCATTAATTTAAATTATTGCATTCATAAATTTTTAGTAAATTATTCAACTAAATTTATTTATTATTTAAAAAATTAAATAGTATAAAATTATTTCATTACATATTTTATTTATTTAATTACATATTGAAATTTTAACCAAATATGCTAGAGGTTTCATGTTGATTCCGTAATTGCTCAAATTAATTTTATTATCCAATTAAGCAAACTTAAGTTGATATTTAGGAAATTAAAAAAAAAATACAAATTAACTTGATTTAATTAAATTTGACTAATACATGGAATAAATAGAATTTGTTTGAACTCAAATTATTAAAAATTGATCAAATCAAAGTTGAATGCAAATGCAAATTCAAATGATATTTAAGAGATCTACATGAAAGTTAGATATATTTTACTTAATTTCATTTACTTTTACCAACTCTTACATCTTCATTTCTATTTCGAACTTGTATCGACTTCATAATAAATTAATAGTATTGGTCCATAAGGTTCTTATTTAAAATTTTATTAATATCAATTCGTCATTTGAATAAAATCAAGTTCATTATTTAAATTTCTCGATTTGCACCTGTTGAAATTTAAGTAATCAGTTTTAGTTTATAGACCGACGGGTTATAAAATTCACTACTAAGTTAATTTAGTAACATACATTGTTAAACTTGAATGTAAATTTAAAATAGCAAAATTATATTTTTAGTAATGTAACTTTAGGCTATTAGCAATTTTCGTCCTGTAACTTTCTTGGTTTATGCATTTAGTCCTTTTTTTGGCAAATTTAGTCCTACACTTCACAGATTTGGTCCTTTTTTGGTAGATCTAGTCCTGCTTTTATAATTTTGATCCAATGTTAAATTTTTTGGCCAATCCGTTTGGCCGGAATGCCACGTCGAAAAACACCTCATCTGCCATGTACCCATGATTTTTATGGCTTTCAAACCAGCAATGGAAAGAAATTTTTCCCAAATTAAACCCTAGCTCCTTCAATTTTCTTCTTCAAAAAAGAGGAAAAAACTGCATGAAATATTGTGCCTCTTTTGATAAGGGGCACAAAAAGATAAAATCACTCATACCGATGCTCGAATTCGACCTCTTCCTCATCTTCTTCTTCTTCTTATTCTCCTCGAATAAATTCAGCATCATCTTATGCCGCTTCTCTTCTCCTACCATTTCTATGCAAGTATTCCTCCGTGAATTGAAGTGTGAGAACAGAAATTTGAGGTTACTCGAGGTAGAAACTCAGGTATGCGACTCTATTGTTTGTGTGAATTGGAATTTTTATGTATTGAATTTGTAGAATGCTAATCATGATAAAAACAAACTAAAGAAGGATAAATATTTTCCCATTTTGTGGTTTCACCCCTTACCCAAATAGCTTAGAAAGATACACAGATTTCTTCATTGAAAATGAAGTTAATTGCCGTAGTTGTTTTCTCCGGAACAACAATTTCATGCAATTTGTCCCTGTTCTTTTGAAGAAGAAAATTGAAGGAACTAGGTTTAATTTGGGGGAAAAAATTCTATTGCTGGTTTAAAGGCCATAAAAATCGTGGCTATGTGAAAGGCGACGTGGCGGCCAAACGGATTGGCCGAAAAATATAACGGTGGACCTAAAATTGTAAAAGTAGGACTAAATCTGTAAGGTGCGGGACTAAATTTGCCAAAAAAATAATTAAATGTGTAAACCAAAAAAGTTACAAGATGAAAACTGCTAATGGCCTAAAGTTAGAGAACTAAAAATGTAATTTTTCCATTTATTAGAGAATTTTTAATCTTTTAAACATATTGTAAAGGGACAAAAAACAAATGGGTTTCAAATGGGTAAGATCCAAGTTCTACCTAATTCTTTTGAGTATAATTTGGGTAAGACCCTATGGGTATTTTATAGGATAGGGTATGAATAGGCTATGAAAAAAATGTAATGGGTATTGTTGGGTCCGGGTAGGGCGATACCCGCCAATTAACAGGCCTATCATAGACAGAGGGTGGCAAGTGTGCTATTGCCTTTATTGGAGCGCCAATTAAGGCTTCAGCCTGATAAGGTTGCTCGACATATTGAGATGTTTGGAGAACCGTCTGTGTTTCCAGTTGTAAGAGGAGAGTAAGAATGAAAAATCCGGTTCTACCAGGTGGTAAATTTAAGAGCAAGAAATAAAATTTGTTGCTAAATTTGGAGGTGTTAAGTATCAATGTTACATTGTGAAGAGTTATGGTTTGTTTAATGAGAAGATTGCCAGGTTCATAGACCCCTATCATTGATTGGCCTTTTCTCCATCTCTTGTTGTGAAGGATTTGAAGGCTTTTTTTATTGGGATGTTAGTGGAGGCGTGTATTTATCACGACCATATATCGGTTTCTTTTGTTTGGTGGCAGATGAGGAAACTAAAAGCATATGGGGAAGATTGTTAAGGCGTTGAGGTACGCCATATATTCACCGTTAGACGATCAACTATGTGAGGATCATGATTGGGCTTCAGGAAGGTGTTCTGACACAAGAATATACACTCATAAAAATGGAAGTTATCCTACCTTTTTCACTAAAGATGAACACTTTGAAGGGAAATAAAGTATCCTTTGCTGCAGCTAGATTGAGCCAATAAGCAATGTATAAACAAACAAATTGTTGGGTATTACCAGATGAAAAAATATGGGGCATGTGAAATTAATGACACTAATGAATTCATTTTAACTTTGAGGGCAGCTTTGAGTTTGGCTTATCAAAAGTTGTTGTGTGTTCTAGACAGGCCAACTTCTCAAGTGATTTAATCGGTCAAGATCTCATCGGTTTGCTTTGAAATCTCTTTTGACATTTAATGAGAAATATATAATATAGCCATGTTTTTAGTTCTTATGGACAAGGGTATTAGGATTGTTACTAGTGTTCCTAATGATTCTCCAAATGATTACATGGCCTTTCATGATTTGAAAGCAAAGCTAGCATTCAGGGCCAAGTAGGGTGTGAAAGATGACCAAGTTTTTGTCGTTCGAGATAATTCCAATTATTAAAAAATTTGTAATGAGAAGAAAATTAAGACCCACAACAACAGGGAGAAGCTTGATGAAGCCAAGAAACTAATATTTTAGGGGAATTCGATGAGGGGACGACGCTTGTTCGAGAATTTGCTGGAACGAAAATTCATGATGGCAACAGTTGATCAGATCCAAGCTTTTAGAGCTGGAGCAAGTTGTACTCTACAGTGAGCTGAAAAGAAAAGAAAGTCATGTCAAGATCTGGGGACCAGTGTGTTGTGGCATTGATTGATTAGTGGTGCATAAGCTCCTGTGAACAAGAATGAAGGAAGGCTACAGAGTGTTTGGCTGAAAATGAATCTCTATTCAGAGGAGACACGATGTGGCTTTGAACACACCTTGAGCTGGTTTAATTAGTGAGCATATTCTCAAAATTTTGGACTTGGAACTCGTATTCCATGGGACGAGGAATTCTTCATAGTATCTTTCTCGGATTAAACTCTTTATATGACATATTACACCATAGCTCATATGTTGTAGAAATAGGATATGTCTGGGTCCAATAAGTCTTTCATAAAACCAAGGCAGCTTACATATAGGTTAGGGGTTTCTTGTGTGTTGGAGGTCCATGTTGGACGAAATCCACCAACAGTAAACCTAAAGTAAATTATCTAATCAACTATTATAGAGGCGGTGTGGGTTTCAAAACCCGTTAAACAACAAATAGTATCACAGATCAGGGAAGGGTATGAAAAATAACATAAAACATATATTAAGCAATTAAAAGAAAAAAGGAGTGAAATAGAAAGAGTAATGGCTCAGGGTCCAAATCCCGAGGATGGGTTGCCCAAATCTGCCGAACGCCAGCAACCACTTACGATTGCCCAACCCACACCACAAAGATCACCATCCACAAAGGACCACACGTTTTCCAGTAAGGAAGTTCACGAAGAACTTTTATCCGAGGAGAAGGATGAAGAATAGGGAGAATGTTAGAGATTGATCCGTTTAATATATCAACCACCAGAAACTACTGGAGGTATTTATAGGGAAGAGACATTGAGTTCACAAAGAGAGAGAGAGGAACAACAGTTGGAGGAGAAACGAGATTTAGAGAGGAGGGAGGAAGGAAGAGGGTGATGCTGATTAGCCCAAAAGAGAAGGGTGAGGGAGACGAGGAGATGAGAGACTAGAATTAGGCCTAGGTTAAACAAATAAAAAACTGATGAAGTGTATATATATATGTAAGCGGGGTCGGGTAGAGTGGGTGTGGGTGCCATTCAGAAAGGGTTTGGGTCATGCACCATTTTATTTTTATCATTCTCCACCTTCAACTATGGACCCTAAGAAGGACCATGTCCGAATCGGGATCTGGCTTCATCATAGCCATTTGCTAGAGCACAAAGAAAGTTCCGACAAAACAGAAAAAGACACTTGCATTCTTGAATTAAAAATTGCAAAGAATACTGAAGAAATTTTGTTATCCTAAGTTTAAGATCTTAAGGCAACTTTTAAATTTCTCTATTGGTAAACACTTAGTTCCAATATTAGTAGGAATAGATTCAGAATCAATCTTTTCTAAATTGATAATTTCCTTTCCAACTATGTCTCTAATAAAATGATACCTAACATCAATATGTTTAGTTCTATCATGAAAGATACGATTTTTGCAGAGTTGGATTCTAGATTGACTGTCAGAAAATACTGTGACTTTTTTCTTTAAAAAAACCATTTCTTTTAACAGTCCTTCTAGCCAAATTGTTTCTTTAAAAGCTTCAGTCGTAGACAAGACAACAATATTTTGGAGTTGTGATTTCCAGCTTATACAAGCACCACACAAAGTAAACACATGTGATGTAGTTGATTTTTTACTATCTCTATCATTTGCATAGTTGGACTACATATCCAATTAAATTAGCACCATCAGCACACTTAGAGAATTTTATGTCAGTATTCATAGAACCATTTAAATACCTTAGTAACCATTTAAGAGCATCCCAATGAGGTAGCCCAGCTTTAGACATATATCTATAAGGCGGCTAAGCATATGCAATATCTGGGCGAGTACTAACCACTAGATACATTATAGACCAAATTGCGCTAGAGTAAGGAACTTTTTCCATTTGTTCTCTTTCAAATTTAGTTTTGGGGCTCTGGCTTTTACTTAACTAGAAATGTGCAGCCAAGGGAGTAGAGGAGGGTTTGGAATCAATCATTGAAAAAAACTGCAACACCTTTTGAATATAGGATTTCTGATTCAGAAAGATTGTTGAGTTACTTATATTTGTGTCAATGGACATTCCTAGTATTTTCTTGGCATCTCCTAAATATTTTATTTCAAATTTTCTATACAAGTTATTTTGCAACTCTTTAATTAATTTTAAACTAGGGCTAGCAATTAACATGTCGTCTACATATAGCAATAAAAACACAATAACATAGTGATCATATTTAAAATACAAACAATGATCATAGGCACTTTTTTTAAAATTTAAAGAATGCATGAACAAGTCAAAAAAAAAAAAAATCCATTGCCTAGGTGATTATTTTAATCCATACAAGGAGTTTTTAAGCAAACAAACATAATCAGGTTTGTGTTTATTAATAAAACCACTAGGTTGTTGCATATAAATTAGTTCGTCTAAGTCATCATGCAAGAAAACAATTTAAACATCCATTTGTTTCAATTCCCAGTCATAATGAGCAACAAGAGCAAGCGTAATTCTAACAATAGTATATTTCACAACAGGAGAGAAAATTTGTGTATAATCAATTCCTTCTTTTTAAATAAAGCCTTTTGCTACTAATTTTGATGTAAAATGATTCGATTCATTTATTTTGAAAATCCATTTGCAATCAACAACTAATCAATTACTAGATTTTGGAACAAGAACCCAAGTTTTATTAGTATGTAAAGATTTCATTTTTTTCATTCATAGCTTTCAACCAACTTGTTGAATTAACAGGTATTAAAGATTTTTCATAAGAATTAGGTTCAAAATTTTCAGCATTTAGCGCAAGATGAAAATTTTTAAATCTAGAGGGAAGCCTATGTTCTCTTATTTCCCTATCTCTAGTTAGCTGATAATTTTTTAAGCTATTTTCAGGTTCATAATTTTTTCCATATTTTCAGTTTCAGTTTCTTGTTGGTTTTCTTCCCTAGTTTCTTCCCCTTGTTGGTTATTTTCTGAAGGTCGCTCCACCTTATTAGAGGTACACTCTATATCTACATATTCATTTTTCCTAGATGCATTAGTAAGGAAAGGCATCTCAGATTCATTGAAAGTAACATCCCTACTAATTACTACTTCAAAACTTTGTTGGCCTCTAAGCCATAACTTGTAGCCTTTAACACCTTCAGGATAACCAATAAATACACATTTTTTGAAATGAGGATCAAGTTTATCACCATTTTGAAACACAAAAGCAGAACAACCAAAAATGCGCTAGGGGGAAAGATCAACATGTTTTTCAGACCACAGAGATTCAGGTATTTTTCCTAATAAAGGGACAGAAGAGAATGTATTTATTAAATATGCAACAGTTAAAACAGCTTCACCCCAAAATATTTTTGATAAACCTAAACTTACTAGCATACATCTGACTTTATTTACAAGAGTTCTATTCATTCTTTCAACTACTCCATTTTGTTTGAGGGGGAGGGGGGTATAGAGAGTGGTCTATGCCTTTTAATTCCAAATTCATTACATAAATCAGAAAACTATTGATTACAGAATTCTAAACTTCATAAGGTTTTAAATTGGTTACTAGTCGAATTTTCCACTAAGATTTTCCAATTTTAATTTTTTTTAAAAAGCTTCAGGTTTGTTTCATCAAGAACACAAAACCTTTTCGCTCAAATTTGAGCTCGACTCGAGCTCGAGTTTCTCGAGCTTGAGCTCATTTCTCTCCGTTCATAAGCTCACGAGCCGGCTAGCGAGCTTTTCAGTTTTTTTCATTTTTTTATTTTTGAATTTTTATATGTTTAATTCTATATTCAATACTTTATCAATTTTACTTAAAATTCACCATTAATTATTAATCATATCATACATTTTATTTTAGATAATAAAATAACTATGGTACTTTTATTTATACATTTAACCTTTATAGTTCATATAAAACAAAGTTAATCAACAATTTAGTAAATTTTAATATTCTTTTAAATAATTATTAATATGATACATATAAATTTTATGTTATATTTTAAAATCTATTTATAACCTCTTATGCTTTTTTAAATTGACAAGTCCTAACGTTTAACTTATCGATTTTAATATTTATTTGTAATCTCTTACACTTTTTCTATTTTTTATTTTTATTTTTAAAATTTGTATACATTTAATTTTATATTCAATAATTTATAATAAATTGATACTTTTGGATATTTTATTTTGGATAATAATAAATTATGGTACTTTTAATTATACATTTAATCTTTTATACAAAAATAAACTTAATCAATAATTTAGTAAATTATAATGTTTTTTATAAAATAGTTATTTAATATGAAAATATAAATTTTATATATATTATATATTTTAATATATTTATTTGTCTTATACTCTTTTAAATTGACAAGTAATTCACTTATGATTTTTTATATCTATTTCAATATTTTATATTTATATCAAGATACATAATATGCATTATGCAGTCTATTTTATTACTTATAAATTTATGTCAAAATTTAGTGATTTCTATATTAATCTAAAGATACTGATAATAAAAATAATAATGATGATGGTGGAACAATTTTAATTATTTTATTGTTATTTTATTATTATTATATATATATATATATATCTATACTAATATAAAAAAGAAAGAGGTTCCATACTCACAAACGGCGGTTAGTGACACCGCCGCACCAATTTTTTGTAAAGTCAAAAATGCCCTTTAAGTAATAAGATAACTAACTCATTCCACTTTTCAAATTATATAATTAATAAATCTATACTAATATAAAAAGGAAAGAGGTTCCATACTCACAAACGACGGTTAGTGACACCGCCGCATCAATTTTTTGTAAAGTCAAAAATGCCCCTTTAAGTAATAAGACAATTAACTCATTCCACTTTTCAAATTATATAATTAATAAATTAGTTTTCTTTTTAAATGTCAAGTATTGATTTGTATATTTTGCTCTTATTTATAATATATTTTAAAATATAAAAAATTATTTATTATATGCACGCAAGAATGGCGTGCCACAACTGCTAGTATATATAATGAGATCAAGAGCTTAATCAACAATTGCGATATCTTAAAATTTGGGCATCCGATTCATACCAAATTTAAATATATATAAGATTGTGTCCACTAGATCATATCAGGCGGTATGATTTAAAATCACATGTCCTGATTCAACGATATACCATCTTGAATGATTATTCTTATGTTTCGAGTACGATATCTCGACATCCATATATCCAATAAGTCCAAAATTTTAGCAAATGTATTTTTCTGTAAGTTTGATCATATTTAAAGGTTTGATCTAAATTTTGATGGCCCGATTAATACGTGTTCTTCAATAATGTAAGATGATAGTTATATCAATGTAATTCTAACATTTTTGAATATACAAATTTATTGCAGATTGTGAACATATATCAATCACAACTATAAATATTTTTATGTACTTCAATTGATGATGATGATGATGATGATGATGGTTGAACAATTTTAATTATTTTATTGTTATTTTGTTATATATATGATGAAATCAAGTACTATTTTGTACTTTGGTTTAAAAAATTTGTCTCTTATTTTTTTCTTTCTTTGGTATATAATGAGATCAACAACTTTTAAAAGATTACTTATATATATATTTTTTAATTAATATTAATAACTATACAAAATTATATGATATTATTTTAATTTAATGTATATATATTTTCTATACATTTACTAATTATACAACTACCAAACTAATTAGTTATATCCATAGCAATAAATTAAATATTGTACCATATGTTTAATTTTTTATAATTAATATAATAATATTTAATATTATTTATTTATAATATAATTTTATTAAAAAAATATACAACCCAACATTTTTAAATCATAACAACAATTTTATTAGAAAAATATATATTATCTCTTTCACTTTCTTTCTCACAACTTTGAATTTTAAAACCCCAATTTATTTCTCAGCCTTCTCATTTCTCTAAATTCTAAAACTCTAATTTCTTTCCCACCCTTCTCATTTTTCCCACTCTTTCTCATTTCTTTCCCACTCGTGTCATTTATTTCTCGTTTCTTCCCCCTCTATTTTTTTCTCTCTCTCCCCAATTCCCCCTCATTTCTTCCTAATTTTCAGATCTGATTCATGTTTTTTTCCCACTCTTTTCTCTTTCTTTTTCCCCAATTCCCAAATCTAAATGCTTTCTTCCCACTTTTTTCTCTTTCTTTGTTCCCAATTCCCAAATCTAAATCCTAAAAGGCAAAACCTTTGCCCCAAACCAAGGATTGCAAGCCCCAACCCATCTACCACCAGCAACGAGAAAGGCAATTACATCTCATAGTGTTGGTCTCACGTCAGCTTGTGTGTGTGCGGGCTATTTTTTCTAGAAATCATGGCTTTCTCTCTGTCAACCAAGTCTTACTTTTCATCTTTCTACAACTGCACCTATGAGGAGAAAATGGTTCTTTAATTTTTTGTATTCTAGTCTTCTTGGGTTTTTCATTTTGATTTGGTGCTTCAAGAAATGAAAATGGCTGACTTGATTTGGTATGAAAATGCGTTTCTGCTCACTCTCTCTCTTTCTAGAATATTCGATCCCTCCAGTTAAACGGTTCGAACTCGACAAATCGAGCTCAAACTCATTATATGTCATTCGAGCTCGAGCTCGACTCACTTACACCCCTAGATAGAAAATACCTATTTCCACCATGAGTTGCAATATTAGCAGGACCACATACATCAGCATGAACATAATCAAGTACACAAGATGAAGATGAGGGATTTGGGTGAGGTGATGCAGGAAAATGTACCTTATGTCGTTTTCCTAATACACAAACATCACAAAAATCCTTTTTATTTATTTTATCAGTTAAAGCACCTTCTTTAAGTAATAATTCTAGACATCTTGCATAGATGTGGCCTAATCTCTTATGCCATAAATTAGTTTTATCATTTTCTAAATCAGTTGCAGCAAGAATATCGTATTTTATAGAGTAAAGATTTTAATTTCTTTTCCTTTCAGCTTTGAAAACAGTCAAAGACCATTTCATAACTTTCATTATCCTTTTACCCCATTTACCCTCAAGCCCATCTTCTTCCAGGGCAGCACAAGAAATCGGATTATGGCATAAATCAAGAACATGACTCACATTTTCATGGTTAACTTATAACCATTTTCAAAAGTTAAACATACGTCAGACCTTTTATTTCATAAAGTTTTTCATTTGTTATGGACATACAACCCAAATTTTTAGACTTGTAATTTATAAAGATTTCTCTAAAAGGAGTCACATGAAATGTACAGCCAGAGTCAATTAACCATTCATTCATATTCAAAGAAGATTGAACATAATTCACATCACATACCATAGAGACTTCTCCAAAAATTTCTTCAGTAATTACATTTGCATCTCCTTTACTTTTTTCTCTTTTAGACATTTTATAGTCTTTTATATAATGACCTTTTTCGCCACAGTTATAACATCTTCTTTCCCTAGGTCTCATCACTACTTCTAGATTTTGATCTGATGCGACTTCTACTTTTACCTTTACTATGTCATCTATATTTTTATTCAGAGTTTTTATTCTTTGTTCTTCCTCTAACATGATTTACCTTATTCTGGACTTTACTACATTTATTAGTTTTAAGGTCCATTTCTTTGCTTTCTCAACCATTTATCACAATATCTAAATTAACATTATCTCTTTTATACTTAATAGCAACTTTGACATCACTATATGCTTCGGGAATAGCATTTAATAAAACAATACGAGAATAATCATTTATGTTTTTATCTCCAGTTAATTTAATATCCTAAATTAGTTTGGTAAAATCATCTAAATTTACTTCAATGTTTTTGGACAAATCCAGTTTATTACGAATTTTTTTTTCAAGTAAAAATAGTTTACTAGGTAAAGAAGTTTCAGTATATAATTCTTCTAATTTATTCTATAAATCTTTAGTTGTATCTTGTTTTCCTACTTTTCTTAAAATAATATCATAAATGTTTAAAATTATAGAAGAATAAGCATATTCATCATTTTCTATTCTTTTTCCTTCAAAAACATTTTAAGAATATTTACCATCAACAGCTTTGAAAACCTTTTGTTGAATTAAAATTCCTTTCATTTTTTGTTGCCAAATAGAAATATCTATTTTTCCATCAAAAGGTTCCAGATTATAACCAGCCATAACAAAACTATAATAAAGTTAACACCAACAAATGCATAAATGATAACAGAAGATAAATATTATTAACAGACAGGATGAAAGCCTTAGCTTAACATCAATTAGATACCCGACAGCCTCAGGGGCTCGGCCAAGTGAGGGATAAGCAAGGTAAATGGCCTTGGTCGAAGAAAATAAACATTAAGCAGTAGAAGGAATGCACTGAGTAGATAAAATATTTCAATCCTACAGAGCAGTAACTTTAATCCACTAAACAAAAAAGACTTTGCACACAGCAAGTCGCTCACAGTGAGAACACAGACCTAAAGTATCAGATAACAACCACTAAGTTATTTTTCGTACTAAGCTATTTTTCACACAAATAGCACAAGAAAAGTATTTTGCAGCAGGATTAAAGCAAGGAGAGTAAAGAACGATCTTACCGGCAATGGAGATAGAGAACCTGAAGGCTCTGATACCATTGTTGGACATGATCCACCAATAGTGAGTCCAAAATAAATTATCTAATCAAGTGTGGGTTTCGAAACCTTTAAACAACAAATAATATATACAGATCGGGGAAGTGTATGAAAAATAACACAAAATAGATATTAAATGAAAATGAGCGAAATAGAAAGAGTAATGGCTCAGGGGCTAGATTTGGAGGAGGGGTTGCCCAAATCTGCCAAATACCAGCAACCACTTATGGCTGCCCAACCCACACCACAAAGATCACCGTCCACAAAGGACCACATACTTTCCACTAAGGAAGTTCACGGAGAACGTTTATCCGAGGAGAAGGATGAGGAATAGGGACAAGGTTGGAGATTGATCGGTTCAATATATCAACCACCAGAAACCATCGGAGGTATTTATAGGAAAGAGATATTGGTTTCGGAGAGAGATAGAGGAACAATCGCCAGAGGAGAAACGACGTTTAGGGAGGAGGAAAGAGGAAGGCGCTAATTAGCCCAAGAGATAAGGGTGAGGGAGAAGAGGAGATGTGAGACTAGAATTAGGCTTAGCTTAAACAAAAAAAAAAACGTGATGAAGTATATATATTTATATATATTAGTCGGGTCGGGTGAGAGTGGGTGTGGGTTGGGCCGTCCAGAAAGGATTTGTGGCAGACTTGGGTTGCGCCTACCTATTAGGTCATGCGCCTTTTTATTTTTACCAATCCACATCCTAAATGCTTAGAATTATCATCCTCTATTCTTAATAAGATGAAGCAGGAGTTTGAGTATGTGTATATATCCTTTTGACTCAAAGTATCTGGGAAGGATCTATGTCAGAATCGTCCGACGTTTTGTATATATATGTCACACAAATATCATGTCCAAGCCCCATCTGCCTCAAGGACTACGATGCAACGAGCCTATCATGCTAAAATATGAGAAAATGTCCACACCAACGACAAGCTATTGAAGAGCTTTCAAACTCCCCATCCTCAGGAAATCAGACTGCAATCTTTCTGAGTTGATGAAATATTTAGTTGTGTACGTAGTTTTCAACTTTCATTGGAACTGTTCGTTTCTCATTCTGTCGGATTAAAAACTTATATGCATGCTATCCTGCTCCTTCCAATAAGCAACGATGAGGGCGAAAAACCAACAAAGTACGAAGGGAATCCCCTAAGGGTTTCACCTTTGGACTCAAATCAAAATATCCTAAAAGTCTCTTATCGATCAAAGAGCGGCCATCATTGGGATCCTCATTCAAGGTTTATAGTAGGGAACACAAGGCAACTCATCTTTCCCTAACTACCATAAAGGGAGGAGCCTCCTCCACCCAACGATAGGGAAAACTCCAGGGAGAGCGCAATATAAAAAAAAAGTTTCTTTTCCAACTTTTGTGGGAATTAGGGGCTGGTAAAAAGGACACTCCCGGGCGAGGAGTAAAAAGAAAGAAGCCTGCCTCGGCATGTTTGAGGCGAAAACATTGGGCAAAAACTTCGACGGTCATTGCAAAATCATGAAAATGCAAGATCATAAAAAAATCGGCCAACATCCTAAAGGAGTTAGGCACCAATTGGTTCAAAGAAATTTGAAATAAATGGGAGACTTCCGAATAAAGAGGGGGTATGGGGAATTGCAGCCCTGACTTCATTTGAGCAAGAAGAAAAGGCAAGGCAGTTGTCCGGTGGGATATGAGGACGACTGGAGGGAGTAGGTGTATAAATAACAAAGGAAAGGGGAACATAAAAATCGAAAATCAAGCAGTCGATATCAGGTTTTCTCAAGACGGAGGACCTCCAATGCATAGACGAAGGCGCAGTCTCCCTCTCTCCCTCATAGTGGGAGGATCCCTCTCCTTCGTCCTTCCCCACATCCCTCTCCTTGCCAACACCACCAACCTCTACCCTCTTAGTCCTCTCACTCATCTCTGTTCCCTCATCTCCAAAAATTTCCCCATCTAATAGACAGCGGCGGCCGCCGCAGCCTGGCTTAAACTTAGTCTCCAACCCATATAGGAGAGAACGAGATCAAAATCCATCCTCCTAGAAGTTGCCTTCGAAGGGTCCTAGTCTAGAATTCCTTAATAAAACGAATGGATTCGTCCGAAGAGGCTATGAAAGAGGTCATGGCGATCAGAAAAGAAAGGAGGAGGTTCTCAAGAAACGAATAAAGAAGGAGCAAGAATACTTAAATATGTTGAAGACGCCGCTACCAGTCCTTCAAGAAATGGAGAAAGGAAATGAGGAGAAGTTATCCTGATGATTAAGGACGTGAGAGAGATCGTGGCCCACGATCACCCACTTAACCGTCCTCAATTGGACGGTTATAAGCCACGTCGCCAAAAAGTAAGGAAGAGAGAAGGGTTATTGCCGTAGTGCTAACAGTCATAATGGCTAGGCGCAGACTCAGCCGTCATCTCACCCCTAACAAAGCATTTTCAAAAAAAATAATGAAAGTGGGAAAAGACGTGGCAGAAGAAAACGGATATCCTGATCCTTACTCTAAGAAGGAGACAGGGACACCCCTCCTCCTTAAAGTGGGGGGGACTGAATGATATATATGACCCAAGAGATTTGTGCTCAGTACATACTTTAAGGAGGCCCACAAATGTCTACAGGGAGTGGTCCAAGACTCCCCTACTGACCCAGCAACATGAATGAAGAAGAAGGCCCCCAGTCATCTGCCGGCACAATCCAAAAGCATGACCCAATGGATGTCAGCCCATTACAAGCAGTCCACACAAGGCGTCCACGTAAGCCACCTCGGATAATCCATCCTGCCTGGAAGACACGAGTCAGGAAGACCCTCTCAGCTGCCCAGACTCCTATGAGAAGGACTCCTAATGCATCAAGAAATGTCCTAAGAGCCCTTGAAGACAAGGACTCCCTTCCTCAGCGGGAACTCGCATTACAAGTACATCTATGGAGGATAAGGTTAGGCGGAAGCCTATCCCAACCCCCCACATCCGTTCGCCTCGAAACTCGTAGACCATGCAGACTTCCACCCGAGGGATACACCTCCCCTATATATACAAGTTTTGGTCCCAGGCAAGGGGACGTTCTCCTCTCTCTCGAATCCTCCACTCTTATAATCAATACTTTGCGTTCTATTTGCACTCTAAATACCATTTACATCATAGATTTAATTATCCTATCACCATTCCTTATTTTGAGTCAATTTCTTTCGATTATTTTCTCTCTAAATCAGTACTAACTTGAGCGTCAGAGTGTTAATCCATTGTTTTGCAGGTTCCATCTCTTAAGCTCTTCTTTCTCGTGGCCCAAGCCCGAATCGTAAATCCAAGCTCATTGGAACCGTGCTACTTTTGCACGCATCAAAATAATAAAAAAAAATTGTAATTATGAAAAATTTCAAACAGCATGTTATAATTGACCAAAATTCCGAATGAAAACTATCTATTTCTCCTATTGGTCCATACAAGGACTTGGACACCCCACGCTTCAACAATGGTTGCATATATTTCTAGCCTTTTGCTTTCAATTGCTGACTTTTGCTCTTATCAAGTCATCTTCTTTCTCAATTTTTTCTTTTTATAGAAATGTCAGCTACACCAATAATTACTTAACAACAAGCCAACAAAGTAATAAACCAGAAAACTACTGTGCAAGTAAACAAACATCAACATATGTAAAGTTTAGGAGCTTCAATCTTATCCATGATGCAAAGATCTAATTGGTTCTATCAAGACATTTGCTAGCACCGATTTACACAACAATCAACTGTCGTTGAAGTCGAAACTTTTGAGTTGTTACGTATTTTGTGATTTATTACATATTTTTCTATTATAAAATTGAGTTTATAAGCCGGACTAGTTATATTTACTCCCCTTATGAGAACATGAATTAGAAAAACGTCCCCGTAATAATTTTTTTTTTTTAAAAAAGAAAACTCAAGTCCCTAAAATTTGTAGAGAAAAAAAAAAAAGTTCACTGCTTCCCGCTTTAGAAGAACACATTGCTTTTGTTCTAAATTAGTCGGTTGTTTTTGTGTATTTTTTTTTCCTATTACTATTATCATAATAGGCTAAAATTTGGTGTCATTTCAATTTTTTTTTTCCTCTGGAGTTCAACCTACTCACGAGAAAATGCATGTGCATCTCACATAACTTTTTAAAATTAGGGTTGTTAAATATATTTATTTTTTGTTAGTATTTTGGTCCTTTAACTTTACAGGGTAGCATTTTTAATCTACATCTTTCTAATTTTTGCAATTCCAATTCTCTTTTTCGTCGATTCAAATAAACTCCATCGATAAAAGAATTGAAGACACGTAAATTAAAAAAACTTATGACCAAAATAATGCCTTAAAAGATTAAAGAATGAAAACGTCAAATAACCTAAATCACAGACCAAAAAAATAAGTAATAATTTGTTGATATACCAAATCATTAGCTCTATAATATGAAAATACACTCGATTTTATCAAACTCGACCTGCTGTCATCCTTAAAAAGTCATACATACACACGTGGTGTGCAGCTACTGTCTAAGTGTAAACACAAGGTCTGAGATATGCACTACTCATCTTTGACTTCATCTCTATTCCCTTCGATTTCAACTGTGTTTATTAATTTTCAAAAGCGAACACACTTTAGAAATATGGGATAATGCCTGAAGTTTTTGGTCATTGACTAATTCAGACAGTGACCGTAGAATATATCATGTTGAAATTTGGGTTCAAGTAGACCAAATGCGATGCCATTATTTTCTTTTGAAATATTTTTTCTAATTTTGTTATGTGTTTTTTGTTTCTACGTATACTTTTCTTGTTAGTTTAAGATATTTTTGAGAGTTTTATTTATAGTTGTTGAGAATCAACTACTAGGGATTTTGCGTGTTTATTCATGATTTGATGGCGGATTCAAGATTCACATATTGACTCGTTAAGAGTTTGTTCACATTAGTTCATAGTATTAAAATGGGATCATTTCAGACTTATCTATTGAGATTTTGTGTAAATTTATACGTAAATTTCATGTGTTTTTTGAAAAAGTACATCTAACACCCTTGAGATTTGCTTTCGTCTAACAAATAAGACACTTCATTAGTCAAAATTCATTGAATTTCCTGACATTAACAAAAAAATTTGGAAAAGAATCATATATATTTACTCTCAATTGGTTTATTACTGGCTTGTAGCGGGTCAAATAAGTCTTTTGATAACCAAATTACTCTTGTACGTTTTCACGCATATATTTTCACCGTTACAAGAGTAGTTTAGTTCGAAAAAAGTTGTTTGATCTGCATTAAGTCTGTAATAAGTCAACCAAGGATAAATATCGATTTTCATTCGATTTTTTTGTTAATATCAATAAATTCAGTGAATTTTGCCTAAATTGGGGACTTATTTATTAGACAAAAGTAAATTTCAAAGGTGCTAGATATAATTTTTTCAAATTATAAGAGGTCAAATATAATTATACTAAATTTTAGGGGGAGAAGTGTAATTATCCCTATTAAAATTGTTGCTTTCGAGAGTGAAACAGACGTTTTTTGATAATAGTGAATACAGTTTGATCGGGGAAGAGTAGGACTGTTTCTTTTGAATATAGAGTGCCCGTGAATCTCTATATTTGAACTTGAAAACTAATAGTTTTGAGTTTGAAATTGATATAGAGCTAATTGATTTATTATTCTTGAATTAATAACAACCCTAACATCTATCTAATTAATATGGTAAATTAAAATTACATTTTCTATTATTTGGTTTAATTACGAATATCTCCTTATTGTTTCAAAAATTACAATTACTCCCCTCAAATGAAAAATAATTATGTAGCCCGTGAAGTTGACACTACAAATTTACCCTTAGTAATTTTTTTAAAAAAAATTGAAAAATATAAAAAAAATTGACGGTGGGTTAAATAAATAATTTATAGGGGAATATTAGTTCATAAAATATTTTAAAAAAATTATAAATATATAATTTTATAATTTATAATCCAAAAGGGTATTTTGATCAGTTCACCATAAAAATTGGATGAAAACCTAATGGACTCGTTGTTAGACGAACATTAAAATCAGAGAATATTTATAATTTTTTAAATAACGAGGAGATATTTATAATGATTTCAAATCGTAGGGGAGGTGATTGTAATTTCCTATCATTAATATGTGAATAACCTAACTTCCTCATAATATCTTAGAGCATGAAATTAATACACGAATAAGTCAACCACTTGAAAGAAAATCTTAAAGCATGATTTAAAACACGTAGGCGATCGTAATTAATAAATAACTTAATTTCGTGAAGAAAAAAATATCTTAAATTTATTAGCAATAAATGGACATATTTTTTTAGGTAAGAGTAATAAATTATTATTAATTAAAATAAATTAATTATTAGTACAATTATTCATGTCGACATCAATATCCAACAAAAATTATTACAACAATTACATCTTGCTCGTTCCTTAGTGGACACCCCAATGGTTTGGAGCTCAACATTTTCATTGTACAGATGTTAGGTTTAAAACTCATTGAGAGCTCAATAACACCTTACTATTACAATAAACAAAAGCTCCTACTATGCAGTAGACCAACTTCTACTATACAACAGACAACATCCCACGTATTTGGTGGAATTCGAATCCATGAACTTTAAAATATTAGACATAATTAAATATTTAAGTTCGATTAATCAAATTAATTTTTCCACACATCGTTGCTTATAATTTATCCTAATTTTTGTTTTCTAGAAGAAGACGGAATTAGCCTTTCAACGTCTTAAAACATCGTTGCTAATCTCCACGTGCATTAGACAAATTAAAGGTTATTTAACCTGATTACTAGTTTAATTTTGACAAGTAACCAAAAATTAATATTTTAAAATTGGGTACATTACAACCACCTTTCCTAAATTTTGGCATAATTACAAATACCCCTCTTTGTTTGAAAAATTACAAATACTCATTGATGTCTGATAAAACTATGTAATCTTTGAATGGAGGTATAAACATATTAACTTTGCCCTCAATATATTATTTTATTTTTTTAAAAAAATAAAATTTTATACAAATATTGAATGGGATGGATGAAAAAAATTTAAAAATAATAAAACAAATTATCCACTTAGTCCATAAAAAAATTAATTTTTTAAAAAATAAATAAAATTATATTTTTTAATTCACAAGGGTATTTTTGTCAGTTCACCATAAAAAATGAATGGATTGGGCAAATTGTTAGACGATCGTTAAAATCAAGGGGGCTATTTATAATTTTTCAAACAACAATGCAGTATTTGTAATTATGCCAAACCTCAAGAAAGGTCATTGTAATTTACCCTTTAAATTTTATGGGCACGAGCATTCCATAAAGTTAATTTCAATTATATAAGTATTTTTTTATTTTATATAAAATTACAAATACACCCCGAACGAGTGTTGTTACAATGCATATAACGTCCTTTTAACTTTCTCAAATGGGCCCACTCCTAGAGTGGACTTTGGGCTCTCACCTAATTCTAGGATTTGTTGAAGGAGTAGGTTTTAAATTAACTATCAACATTTACACTTTTTCATAGGAATTTGCAAATAGATTCTATTTCTACTCATTATAGCATATTTAAGCTAAAAATGTAATCTTTTGGTGTGTGCAATTGATGTATTAAATTTAGGGTAAATTACAACTGTTTTGCCTGAGATTTGAAATATGATAAATGCCTCCTGATTTTAATGTCCGTCTAAAGAGTTTATTTCGTTAGGTTTTCATTCAATTTTTATGGTGAACTAACTAAAATATTATTTGTATTATAAATTATAATTTTATATATACAATTAGCATAATCTTGAAAAGATATTTTAATGGGATAATTGCATTCTCCTCTCCTGAGATTTTGTGTAATTACATGTGGACTCCCTGTGGTTTAAAAAATTATATCTAATACTTCTAAGGTTTATTTTTGTCTAACAAATAGGCCCCTTTGTTAGTGAAAATTTACTGAATTTGTTGATATTAATAAAAGAAATTGAATAAAAATTGATATTTACCCTTAATTGGCATATTATTGACGTATTACAACTCAAACAATTTTTTTTTACTAAACTACCATAATAACGGTTAAAAATATACCTCCTTTACATGCATTAATCTGTAAAGACGTTTAGTGATAATTTAGTCATAAAAAGTTTTATTTGACCTGCAAAAAATCAGTAATAAGTCAATCGAGAGGAAATATATATTTTTCTATAATTTTTTTATTATTATCAATAAATTCGGTGAATTTTGACCAATTGAGGAACTTATTTATAGACGGAAGCAAACTTTAACAGTGCTAATATTTTCTCAAATTACAGAAGTTCTGTATATAATTACACCAAACTTCATAGGAGTGGAATAAAATTATTCCTATTTTAATTGGTCTAATTATTACTTAAGTAGGTGTAGATTAGTATTTAGTTATATATACATGCTAACGTAGACTTGAAATGTATTACATGTACTGTGTTAGGTTTACCAAATGGTTACCTAACTCGACATTTAAATACCCGAAGATTCTACTACTACATGCCATTGATGTGTATAAATAGAAATCTATTTACTTAGTATTTATCGTAAACTACAAATAATTTCTCTTGAGATTTTGTATAATTATAAATATCTTTTTTTACTAAAAAAATAATCAATATTCAATGATTGTTCTAAACACCCTTTTTTTTTTTTTTTTTTTTTTGGATGGAGCTTCCAAAACACCCTTTCGGACTATGAAGTATATATAATTTTACTTATTTTTTAAAAAGAATTATTTTTTCTATGGATAAAGTGGATAATTTTTTAAATTTTTTCATCCACCTCATACAATTTTTTTTTTTATAATTTTTCTTCAAAAAATACAACAATGGCAAATTTAACCATTCCATGCCGCCATCTAAAGATTATATAATTTTACCAAACATCATTGTGGTATTGGTAATTTTTTTCAAATAAAAAACAGGATATTAGTTGTCAAACCTCGAGGGGGCTAGTTGTAATTTATTTGAATATTTAAATATATATATATATGTATGATGCGTACTAAATTTTTTGCCAAACCACAAGATCGAAGGATCTTCAAAGAAAATTCTAAGATCAAAAGGGACTAACACTGCAAAATAAAGGTTACTACTTTGATACGTAAACTAGTAATAGTTTTACTGAAAAAGAATAAAGGAAACTTCAATTAAAGTGAGAATAATGGTGTAGAATATGTAAGCATAAACACATGTTGTAGGAAATAAGATGGTCAAACATAAATCCATCTATCAATAACATATTCCTATATAGTTGCTGTAAAAATTTATATCTAACATATACTTAGTAATTGCATCATATACGTGTTAGACCTTAGAGTACGAAAGCGAAATAGTTTAGGATTATTAACCTCCAGTCATTGATTCAAATGCAAATCAATATGAAAATCGAAAGACTGCAGAAAAATTAATGTTGGGACCTTCTGAAATCTGGTGCATTCAACCCGATGGTGTGTTTCTTCACGATCGCAGGATTTTAGAGAACCCAAGCCTCAAATCATGTTTTTCATAGATTACTCCATAAAAAAACTCAATGTTTCTACATACATTTTTCCATCAAAAATGTTTATTGTATACACAATAGACGATTACCAAAAGTTACATAAGTTGGATAGTGGACCACTTAATTATAACTGTCATACAGAACTTATCAGAAATGCACTAGACAGAGACCACACATCTGATAAGCCATGGCGACGGCTTATCAAAAGTTCGCTGGACAGAGAATGACCATGTGATAAACTGTGGCCACAACTTATCTCATGTCCGCTCCGACTATAAAATAATATATCAAAATCATATGTCCAACATTCTCCCACTTGGTCCATCTATGCAATAATCAAACTTTCATCTCAAAAGGGGTCAAATAAGAAATAAAATACATGAATCATGGTGACATGTCCTCTATAATTGAGTAGGATTTTCCATGTATTACAATGCACCATATTTCTTACCACACGGTAACACAACTTAATTAAATAAGCCATATGCATATATAGGATCCAAAACAATATTGTTTTCTTAAATGTAAATATGCACAACTGAAGTGAGAAAAACACAACAACTGAATAAGAGTTTCATTAAGCATAAATATTATACCATAATACAATCACATCATGGGGCCTATTCCCATTCTAGCTACATGATCCTTAAAATTCTTTGGTGGCATGCCTTTAGTCAAAGGATCAGCTAGCATCAATTAAGTGCTAATGTGTTCAATGATCACTTTCCCTTCTTTAACACATTACCTTAAGGCTAAATACTTAATGTCGATGTGTTTACTTCGACTTCCACTCTTGTTATTTTTAGCCATAAAGACAGCAACTGAATTATCAGAATATATCTTTAATGGCTTAGAGATTGAATCTATTATTCTCAACCCGCATATGAACTCTTCAACCACACCCCGTGTGAAGTTGCCTCAAAATAAGACACGAACTCAGCTTCCATAGTGGAAGTAGCAATCAAAGTCTATTTTGCACTCCTCCATGATACAACTCCATTGGCAATCATAAAAATATAATCAGATGTTTATTTTCTTGAATCAACAATACCAGTAAAGTCTGAATCTGAGTACCCAACAACTTTCAGATTCTCAGTTCGTTTACATAAGCATGTAGTCCTTCGTCTGTTGAAGATACCTCATGACTTTCTTTGCAGCCCTCTAGTGGTCTAAACCCGGATTAATCTGATATCTTCCCAACATCCCCACGACAAATGCAATGTCAGACCTTGTACAGACTTGAGCATACATAAGGCTTCCAATAGCATAAGCATATGGGACATCCTTCATTTGTTCCCATTCGAGGTCATTCCTAGGGCACTGGTTCAAATGTAGCTAGTCACCCTTCACAATGGGAGCTATACTAGGTGAACAATCTTTCATCCAAAATCTTTTTAAGACCTTATAGATATAGGTTTCTTGAGACAATCCCAAAATGCATCGAGATCTATCTCTATGAATCTTAATGTCAATAACATATGATGCCTCACCAATATCATTCATTTCAAAATTATTAGAAAGCAATTATTTCACTTCACATAGTATACCCTTGTCATTGGTAGCAAGTAAAATATCATCCACATATGGCACAAGAAAATAAGTTTTACTCCTACTAATCTTCTAGTATATACATTGATCCATGATATTCTCTACAAATCCAAATGAAGAGATGACATCATAAAACTTTAAGTACCATTGACAGAAGGCTTGTTTTAGATCATATATAGATTTCTTAAGCATACATACCAAGTGCTCACCGTTACTAGAGGAGAATCCTTCAGGTTGTTTCATATAAACCTCTTCGTCTAGTTCACCATTCAGAAATGTTGTTTCCACGTCCATTTGATGCAAATCTATATCAAAATGAGCAACTAACGCCATAATAGTGCGGAGTGAATCTTTCTTAGATACAGGAGAAAGGTCTCCGTGTAATTGATTCCTTCCCTTTGAGTAAATCCCTTAGCAATAAGTCTTTCCTTAGTCCTTCTTTGTTTTAAAGACCCACTTACACCCTATGCTTTTAAAATTCATTTAATTCCATGGAATTTATCTCCTCTTCACAGTGTCATACCGCAATTTGGATTCCCTACTTCTCATGGCTTGTGAAAACATTTCAAGATCAATTTCGTTCCAATATTAAACTCAAACTCTTGTAGATAGACCATATAGTCACTAGAAATTGTTGATCTCTTTATCTTAGTAGATCTTCTTAATGTTGCACCAACATTATCCGAAGGAGCTTGTGATCAACTGGTTGTTCTACGTTTTTCGATATATGTGGAACAACTGGATCTACTGGCTCATGATCATCAACTCATGGAACAGTTTGGATTGGCTGTTCAACACGCGTTTTAACTATAAGAGTATTGTGAACTACAATAATCAATCCATTACTTGAAGTGGAAGGTTGGGATTCTGAATTATCAACATTAGATCTTATACTCAATCCTTTATCACTCCCACTGATCAAGTCATCCTCAAGAAACTTTGCATTTCTTGATTCCACAATTCTAGTGTTATTTGATGGACAGTAAAATCTATATCCATTAGACCTTTCGGTATATCCAACGAAATACCCACTAATGGTCATTAGGTCCAACTTCTTATCTTGTGGATTATAAACTCTCACCTCAGACGGACATCCCCAAATGCGTACACGACTCAAACTTGATTTCCAATCTTTAAATAACTCAAATGGTGTCTTAGAGATAGCTTTGGTTGGAACTCGATTTAATATGTACACGGTCGTTTTGAGAGCTTCAACCCATAAGAACTTAGGAAGTTTGGAGCTGGTCATCATGCTCCTCACCATGTCCAATAATGTTCGATTTCTTCTTTCGGCTATACCATTCTGATCCAGAGAATCAGGCATGGTCTATTGAGCAACAATACCTTGCTCTATCAAAAACTTTGCAAAAAGATAAGGAGCTTGTCCACCTTCAATATATCTACCAAAGTTCTCACCACCTCTATTTGACCTCACAATTTTAATATGTTTATCACATTGTTTCTCTACTTCTACCTTAAAAACCTTAAAAGCATCTGGTGTTTCAACCTTATGTTCAAGGAAGTAGATATATATGTAACGTGAGTAGTCATCAATAAAGGTATAAAGTATCTTTAACCATATGAGTCCAAGTCGATACAACAAATATCCGTATGTATGATTTCCAATAAGTTTGAACTCATCTTGGCACCCTTCTTTGACACATTGGTCTGCTTGTCTTTAATGTAGTCCACACAAGTGCCAAAATCAGTAAAATCTAGAGTATTATATACTTATCATTTACTAATTTCTTAATCCTCTTTATGGAGATGTGTCCCAATTTCTTGTGCCACAAAACAGAGGCATCCTTATTCATAACATATCTTTTAATGCCAATTATCATCAACATGCAATGTGTAAAGTACATCACTTTGTAAATTAATATGGTAAAGACCATTAGACAATGTACCATTCCCAACAAGATGAGTATTATAAAACAAAGTAACACCATCTCCGAAGTTAAAGGAATATCCATAAGGTACAAGTCTTGAAACTAAAATCAAATTTTTAGAGAAATTTGGAATATAAAAAGTCTTTTTCAATACTAAAACAAAGCCGCTATGAAGAACTAGTCTATATGTTCCAATAGCCTTTAAGCGTGAACCCATCTTATTGCCTAAATAGATGTAGCATTCACTTTTCACTAGCTTCCTTAGATTTTCCAAACCCTGCAAGGAGTTTGTGACATGGATTGTAGAACTAGAATCAATCCACCATGTGTTATGACAAACGTCAACCATATTAGATTCATAACAAACATAAGAAAGTTGATTACCTGTCTTTTGAAGCAAAATTTTGAATTTAGGACAGTCCTTCTTTATGTGTCCTTCCTTTTTACAAAAGAAACACTTGGACCCCTTAATTTCAGCATGATGAGGTACATTTGTCTTCCCCTTTCCTTTGGCTTGATCCTTATTCTTTCCTTCCAAACTTTATAATTATCACCTCTTAACTCGGGAATATCACACTTCATACCAGAGAAATGCATAGGTTAAAAGACTGCAAATCATAATCATGTTTATGTTACTAATAGAGACAACAAACTTAATCATATCTTACCAATGTAAAACATGCGATAAATGAATCAACAACAAGAATTGCCTATGGGCTAAATTCATAACTTAATGACCCATATGCATTTATGATGAAACTATCTAGTTATACTCCATTTCTCAATCCTTGTGGGTAAATCAAGAAACATAACATAACATTTCATCTTGATTAATCATACAAGTGCAACATAACATTTCATCTTGATTAATCAACCACAATTAATGCCTTTTGCTATATATGTGATCTTGAATCCTCAAAGCATAAACATAAACTAAAGATTTGTGGCTACTCTTTAATCAATGAAAATGCAGATCACAAGATATTAAACTCTATGAATCAATTTGATCCAAAAATCTCCATGATAGTTATATGTACAATAAATTCCATCATATATACTTCGAAAACCAATAAATACATGATATTACAATCACATAATTATGCATATAACTTTTAATCCTAAGATCCAACATCAACTTCAAATCAAGGCAGAGATAAAGCGTGCTCTGATACCACATGTAAGCATAAACACATGATGTAGGAAATAAAATGGTCAAACATAAATCCATCTAACAATAACATATTCCTACATAGTTGCTGTAAAAATTTATATCTAACATATACTTAGTAATTGCATCATATACATGTTAGAT
This sequence comes from Sesamum angolense, assembly GCA_034509725.1. Taxonomy (NCBI): domain Eukaryota; kingdom Viridiplantae; phylum Streptophyta; class Magnoliopsida; order Lamiales; family Pedaliaceae; genus Sesamum; species Sesamum angolense. The sequence goes on from JACGWL010000016.1 coordinate 8,954,173, forward strand.
CTAGAGTGCGGAAGCGAAATAGTTTAGGATTACTAACCTCCAGCCATTGATTCAAATGTATATCTATATAAAAACTGGAAGACTGCAGAAAAATTAATGTTGGAACCTTTTGAAATCTAGTGCAATCAACCCGATGGTGTGTTTCTTCACGATCACAGGATTTCAGGGGACCCAAGCCTCAAATCATGTTTTCCATAAAAAATTCCATCAAAAACTAAAAGTTTCTATATACATTTTTCCATAAAAAATATATATTGTATATATAATAGGCGGTTACCGAAAGTTACATAAATTGGATAGTGGACCACTTAAGTATAACTGCCACGAAGAGATAATTCGTGACCACAACTTATCAGAAATGCACTAGACAGAGACCATATATTTGATAAGCCGTGGCCACGACTTATCAGAAGTTCGCTGGACAGAGAATGGCCATGTGATAAGCCGTGGCCACAGCTTATCTCATGTCCGCTCCGACTACAAAACATTATGTCAAAGTCATCTGTCCAACAGAATAATGATAAGGTGCATATATTCATGTAGAGTGCAAAATATAGGCTCAAAATAGCCTAAAAATCGAGAGAAAAATGAGAGAATAAGTGAGAGTATGAGAATGAAGAATAATATTACCAAATGACTGTAGAAGACTGTTAGGTATGGCTTATATACCAGAAAAAGAAAGTTGAGAGTTTCGTGGATGTTGCCACTTCGATTAGGTGGGTTGGGGTTGCGGGGGTGTGGCCCCCACGGTATGGAACTGGGAACTTTGGATTGTGGCAGATGAGGGTGAAGGATCTGTTGGCGCAACAAGGGATTCTGAAAGCGTTGCAGCCATAGAAACCGGCCTCAATAGATGGTGAAGATTGGGAATAACTGCAGTAGCGCGCAATAGGAACCATACATCTGTGTTTGGCAGATGAGATCATGTATCACGTTATGAATCTCAAATCTCCAGGCGAAGTATGGACGAAACTCGAGATCCAGTTTATGTCCAAATCCATAACGAATAAATTATATCTGAAACAAAGGTTGTATGGACTGAAGATACAGGAAGGTTCCGATTTGGCGCAGCACGTGAACATATTCAATCAGATAATCACAGATCTCGCACGTCTGGATGTGAATATTGAGGATGAAGACAGAGCAATGACTCTATTGTGCTCTTTGCCCTTCTCTTACGAACACCCAGTGACTACTCTTACATACGGGAAAGAGACGATCAAGGTTGATGAGATTACTGTAGCGTTTGTTGACTCACAACCAGTGGAAACAGAATGCAGGGGAAAGTTCTCAAGGAGATGTCTATATGTCAAGGGTAATCAGGATCGTGGACGGAAGTCAGAGAATGAGGGTTCTGGAAAACAAAATTCCAGATCTAAGTCAAGGGGTAGAAATACGATTCACTGCTATAAGTGCAAGGAGTCGGGACATATGAAGAGAGACTGTTCAAAGCTAAAAAAGAAGGCTGATGAGAAACGTGATGACTCATCCAAGTCTGCGAACGTGGTGCAGAATGACGATTCAGACTGCAGTGATGGTGATATGCTTTCCGTCTCAATAAATCAGTATGTGGATGCATGGATTCTTGATTTTGGATGCTCCTATCGTATAACACCTAACATGGAGTGGTTCTCATCATATAGGTCAGGTAATTCTGGTTTTGTCTATTTGGGTGATGATAGCTGCTGCAATATTGTTGGTAGTATTGATATCAGAATTAAGATGTATGATGGAATTGTTATAACATTATCTGATGTTAGGCATATATCGGATCTGAAAAAATATCTAATTTCCTTGGGTACTTTACATAAGAATGGTTTTATTCCTAAAGCAGATGAGGATAGAGAAACCATTAGGATTGCTAAGGTGCATTGACTGTGATGAAAGGAAAGATAACTGCAGGAAATATCTATAAACTGTTACGGAGCACAGTTGTAGGTGGAGTCCATTCTGTTAATTCATGTGATGATAATACGAAATTGTAGCGTATACATCTAGGTCATCTTAGTGAACGCGGGATGACTGAATTGCATAAAAAAAATCTGTTTCATGGTGTTAAAAGCTGCAAGCTTGATTTTTGTAAGTTTTGTATTCTTGGAAAACAGGTTAAAGTTAATTTCACGACTGAAAAATACAAAACTGAAGGTATTCTTGATTATGTGCATTCTGATGTGTGGGGGCCTACCAGGGAACAGTCATTGGGTGGATCTTTGTATTATGTTACCTTTACTGATGATTTTTCTAGAAAAGTTTGGGTGTATTTTTTGAAGCATAAATCTGAAGATTTCGCCAAATTCAAGCTGTCGAAAGCTGAAGTGGAGAACCAAACCGGTAAAAATCAAGTATTTGAGATCTGACAATGGCACTGAGTACACAGACACACAGTTTCAAAAATTTTGTGAGGAGCATGGGATTCAGAGGCATTTTTCAATGCGTAAGACACCACAGCAAAATGGTGTTGCAGAAAGGATGAACATATCCTTAACTGAAGGCAAGATGCTTGAGACTGAATGCAGGGCTTCCTAAAAGCTTCTGGGTAGAGGCTGTGAGTATGGCGTGTTATCAACAGATCACCACGGACATCATTAGGTGGAAAGGTAGCAGAAGAGGTATGAATCGGTAATCCAGTTAATTTTGATCACTTACGAATTTTTGGTTGTTCTGCTTATGTACATGTACCTAGTGATGAAAGATCGAAGCTAGACCCGAAGTTCAAGCAGTGCATTTTTCTGGGTTATAAGAAAGGTGTCAAAGGCTATAAGTTTTGGGATCCAGCTGCAAGGAAAATGGTAACCAGTCATGACGCAGTGTTTAATGAGCAGTTCATGGTGCAGCAACACCAAAATGAGATGTCAAAAATTGGTTCCAGCTCAGATACATTGCAGATGGAGTTGGAACCACATCCAGTAGCAACTGAGAATCGTGGAAGATCAAATCCAACATCAGGTGATCCAGTAGCAACTAAGAGTGGTGGCAGCTCTACTACAAATGAACTGCAGGCTTATAACCTAGCCAAGGATAAGCAGAGACGCACTAATGTAAAGCCTCCAAGCAGGTTGGGTTATGAGGACATGGTCTCCTTTGCTCTCCTCGTTAGTGGTGATGAACCAACCACCTTCCATGGAGCTATCACTAGCCAGGAGAAGAAGGAGAGAATGGGTGCAGTGGTAGAGGAGATGGAGTCTTTGCACAAGAACCAAACTTGGGAGCTGTTTCAACTTCCTAAGGGAAAGAAGGTCACTGGATACAAGTGGGTGTACAGAAAAACCAACAGTATCAGAAAAAGAAGGGGAAAAGTTCAAGGCTCGGAAAAAGGGATATTCACAGTAGAAGGGGATTGACTATGATGAAATTTTCTCTCCTATGGTTCGACATACTTCAATCAGGGCAGTACTTGCATTAGTAGCCAGTTGGGATCTGCATTTAGAGTAGATGGATGTTAAAACAACATTTTTGCATGGTGATTTGGAGGAACAAATTTACATGGAGCAGCCAGACGGGTTCACTCAACCTGGACATGAGCATCTGGTTTGTAAGTTAAAGAAATCGTTGTACGGATTGAAACAGTCTCCAAGACAATGGTACAAGCGGTTTGACTCCTACATCCTTCAGATCTACTACAAACAGTGTGAGTATTATTATTGTGTTTATGTTAAGAGCCTTGATGATAGTTCTTCTATTTTCTGTTATTGTACGTTGACGATATGTTGATTGCTGCAAAGAATATGTATGATGTTCTTACTTTGAAAGCCATGTTGAGCCAGGAATTTGATATGAAAGATTTAGGTGCTACAACTAAAATCCTTGGAATGGAGATTCATAGAGACAGAGGCTCAAGGAAACTGTGGCTATCTCAACGAGGCTATGTTGAGAAAGTGTTAGACAGGTTCGAGATGAGCAAAGCAAAGTCGGTGAGCACTCCATTGGAAAACCACTTCAACCTCTCTATAGAACAGTATCCTAAGACAGATCCTGAGGTTGGAGATATGGCAAAGGTGCCAATATGCCATTGCAGTCGATTGTATGCAATGGTGTGCGCTCGCCCTGATTTGGCTCATGCTGTTAGTCAAGTCTACAAATACATGTTTAAACCAGGTAGACACCATTGGGAGGTAGTCAAGTGGATTTTTAGGTATCTGAAGGGTACTGTTGGGCATGGAGCTATGTTTGGCAGTCAGCAGAATGATCATTTAGTTGTTGGATATGTGGATTCTGACTAAGCTGGAGATTTGGATGATAGAAGGTCTACAACTGGGTATGTTTTTACTCTAGGAAGAGGGCCTATCTGTTGGAAATCAACAGCTCGTCTATTGTGCATTATCTACAACTGAAGCAGAGTATATGGCAGTAGCTGAAGCTGCTAAAGAAGCTTTATGGCTTAGCGAGTTATCAAAGGAACTTGGTGTTGAGCAAGGTGGAGTTTAGTTGCACTGTGACAGTCAAAGTGCAATTTATTTGCTAAGAACCAGGTGTATCATGTTAGAATCAAACACATTGATGTGAGATATCACAAGATTAGAGAGTTGATTACATTTGGAGAGATTATATTGCAGAAGGTTCATACAAGTGAAAATGCAGCTAATATGTTGACCAAGCCACTCACTGTCGACAAGTTCAACCACTGCTTGGACTTGTTGAATGTTTACAATTGCTAGAAGAGCATGGTGACCCAAGCCACTTTGGTGTGTGAGTAACTCTGTGATTGTTTGTCTACTAAGGGGCTTGATATTCGCTAAGGTGAAGATTTGTTAGGTATGGCTTATATACCAGAAAAAGGAAGTTGGGATTTCGTGGATGTTGCCACTTCGATTAAGTGGGTTGGGGGTGTAGCCCCCGCGGTATGTTACAGGGTTAATTTGGTAAATATACTATAGGTTAGGTTACTTATATATATTATATTTGTAACCTAGAAAATTGATTCTTCTCTGAAATAAAAAATATAGCAGTCGGACCGCTCCCGATGACGTAGGCACATTGCCGAACCTCATTAAATTCTTGTGTTCCTTTTCTTCTTATGTTTAATAGCATTAATTTCTCAACAAAAATCTCTATTTATAGACATGTACAGAGCAGGATAAGGCGGTCGTTGCAAAGTGTCGTACGATGTTGAAAAACCCATCAAATTGGCTATCATCTAGAATAAACCTAATTAATAACTTTATAATTTGTTCAATTTGATTAATATGTGGATTGTTATTATCTTTTAATAGTAACTATCTTGATGTGCGTTGTATATATATGAACTAACACTATAAAAAACCAATGCTATAGCAACAGATGTTTTGCAGCAGAAATTTTCGTGGCAAATTTGCCACGGACTTTGCCACGACTTTGCAACGCAATTTCCAAAAATTGAGTTTTTTGTGGCAAATTTCATGGCAAAACAACAATGAAATACTGCAGTGGACATTCCGTTGCAAATGTCCGCTGCAAAAATTGATCAACTTTTGGATGGTACAATTTCGTTGCAAGT